>JAXCGZ010022225.1:0-15241 GCA_037179515.1 Halocaridina rubra | reverse complement strand
TTGAGATAGCATTAACTACCTCCTCGCTTACCCAATTCCAATTATCAACTACTCTTACACTGAAAAAGTATTTCCTTACATCCTGCGAAGAAGTTTTCTTACGAAGCTTCAAACTATGACCTCTAGTTCTAGAGCCAGCCATATCAAAATATCGATCCCTATCCACTCTATCATAACCATGAAGGAATTTAAAGATTGTCACCATATCCCCCCTCACTCTCCTAGCTTCGAGTGATGGTAAGTCTAATTAACTGAGACTGCGTATTTCTGGCACCAGTTTCGTGGCATGTCTTTGAACTTTTTCAAGCTTAGCTATGTGCTTTTTCAAGTGCGGATTCCAAAAGGGGGCTGTATATTCGAGTTTTGGCCTCACATAGGTTACATAAATATTTCTGAACATTTCCTTGTCCATGTGCCTGAAGGCTACCCTTACATTTGATAAGAATGCATATGCTGCCCTTACTATGCCATTTATATGTATTTCTGGAGACAAATCTGCCAGTACGTTTACTTCTAGATCTCTCTCATTTTCTGTCTCTTGAAGTTGTACTCCAGCCACCGAGTAGTCAAGCTTGGGCCTTCTTGCACTTGTACCCATTCTCATTACCTTACATTTTGAAGTATTGAATTTCATTAGCCACTTTTCTGATCACTCATGCAGATTATTTAGATCCTCCTGAAGTTCTCTACCATTGTTCTCGTTTTTTACTTTCTTCACAATCTTTGCATCATCTGCAAACATATTCATGAATGAATTTACACACTCTGGTAGGTCATTTACATATACAAGGAACAAAAGTGGCCCTAAAACTGAACCCTGTGGAACTCCACTACTAACTCTTCTCCATTCAGACACTGAGTGTCTTACTCTAACCCTCTGTTCCCTTCCTTCTAAGTAAGTTTTTATCCATTCCAAAACATTTCCACCTATTCTAGCCATTGATTGCAGCTTCCTAATAAGTCTCCCATGTGGAACAGTGTCAAACGCTTTCTGGAAGTCTAGGAATATGCAATCTGCCAAGCCCTCTCTTTCCTGTAAGATTTGTCTTACCTCATCATAAAATTCTAATAAGTTTGTTACTGTTGATCTACCTTCTCTGAAGTGTGTGTGTGTGTGTGTGTGTGTGTGTGTGTGTGTGTGTGTGTGTGTGTGTGTGTGTGTGTGTGTGTGTGATTACCTAATTGTGATTACCTAATTGTGTTTACGGGAAGGAGCCCAAAGCTCGTATCTTCCCGTCTCCTGATCGCTTCCATTTTAGACTTAGTGATACTTATCGTACCTGTCCTTAAAACTATGGATTGAGATAGCATTAACTACCTCCTCGCTTAGCGAATTCCAATTATCAACTACTCTTACACTGAAAAAGTATTTCCTTACATCCTGCAAAGAAGTTTTCTTACGAAGCTTCAAACTATGACCTCTAGTTCTAGAGCCAGCCATATCGAAATATCGATCCCTATCCACTCTATCATAACCATGAAGGAATTTAAAGACTGTCACCATATCCCCCCTTACTCTTCTAGCTTCGAGTGATGGCAAGTCTAATTCCCTCAGCCTCTCATCATAACCGAGATTGCGTATTTCTGGCACCAGTTTCGTGGCATGTCTTTAAACTTTTTCAAGCTTAGCTATGTGCTTTTTCAAGTGCGGATTCCAAAAGGGGGCTGCATATTCGAGTTTTGGCCTCACATAGGTTACATAAATATTTCTGAACATTTCCTTGTCCATGTGCCTGAAGGCTACCCTTACATTTGATAAGAATGCATATACTGCCCTTACTACGCCATTTATATGTATTTCTGGAGACAAATCTGCCAGTATGTTTACTCCTAGATCTCTCTCATTTTCTGTCTCTTGAAGTTGTACTCCAGCCACCGAGTAGTCAAGCTTGGGCCTTCTTGCACTTGTACCCATTCTCATTACCTTACATTTTGAGGTATTGAATTTCATTAGCCACTTTTCTGACCACTCATGAAGATTATTTAGATCCTCCTGAAGTTCTCTACCATTGTTCTCGTTTTTTACTTTCTTCACAATCTTTGCATCATCTGCAAACATATTCATGAATGAATTTACACACTCTGGTAGGTCATTTACATATACAAGGAACAAAAGTGGCCCTAAAACTGAACCCTGTGGAACTCCACTACTAACTCTTCTCCACTCAGACACTGAGTGTCTTACTCTAACCCTCTGTTCCCTTCCTTCTAAGTAAGTTTTTATCCATTCCAAGACATTTCCACCTATTCTAGCCATTGATTGCAGCTTCCTAATAAGTCTCCCATGTGGAACAGTGTCAAACGCTTTCTGGAAGTCTAGGAATATGCAATCTGCCCAGCCCTCTCTTTCCTGTAAGATTTGGCTTACCTCATCATAAAATTCTAATTAGTTTGTTACTGTTGATCTTCCTTCTCTGAAGCCATGTTGCCTCACTGACAAAAAGTTGAAGGATTCCAAGTGAAGAGAGATATGTTTCCTTAGTAGTTTCTCCATAACTTTGCAAACTATGCTGGTCAAGGAAACTGGTCTATAGTTCAGAGCCGTATCCCTCCTTCCCTTTTTGAAGATAGGTATCACATTTGCTTGTTTCCAGCATCTTGGAATCTCCCCCGACTCCAGTGACTCCTTAAATATGATACTTAGTGCCACTGATATTGTGTTTGCGCATTTTTTAAGCACATGAGGGGATATGTCATCAGGACCTGTAGCTTTATGAACATCTAAATCCATCAGCGCTTTGCATACCTCTGTGGCTGTAAGGTTGATGTTCTCTAATACCGGCCCTTGAGCTTCTATCACTGCAATCTGAGGGGGTGGGGTATTTTCTACTGTAAATACTGACTGAAACTCCTTGTTCAATTCTTTGCAGATCTCTTCGTCCGTCTCAGTGATGCTTCCATCCGCTCTCTTTAGCCTTAAAACCTGTTCTTTTACCTTCAGTTTTCCTCTGATAAAGCTGTGGAAAAGCTTGTGTGTGTGATTACCTAATTGTGATTACCTAATTGTGTTTACGGGAAAGAGCCCAAAGCTCGTATCTTCCCGTCTCCTGATCGCTTCCATTTTTAGACTTAGTGATACTTATCATACCTGTCTTTAAAACTATGGATTGAGATAGCATTAACTACCTCCTCGCTTAGCGAATTCCAATTATCAACTACTCTTACACTGAAAAAGTATTTCCTTACATCCTGCAAACAAGTTTTCTTACGAAGCTTCAAACTATGACCTCTAGTTCTAGAGCCAACCATATCGAAATATCGATCCCTATCCACTCTATCATAACCATGAAGGAATTTAAAGACTGTCACCATATCCCCCCTTACTCTTCTAGCTTCGAGTGATGGCAAGTCTAATTCCCTCAGCCTCTCATCATAACCGAGATTGCGTATTTCTGGCACCAGTTTCGTGGCATGTCTTTGAACTTTTTCAAGCTTAGCTATGTGCTTTTTCAAGTGCGGATTCCAAAAGGGGGCTGCATATTCGAGTTTTGGCCTCACATAGGTTACATAAATATTTCTGAACATTTCCTTGTCCATGTGCCTGAAGGCTACCCTTACATTTGATAAGAATGCATATGCTGCCCTTACTACGCCATTTATATGTATTTCTGGAGACAAATCTGCCAGTATGTTTACTCCTAGATCTCTCTCATTTTCTGTCTCTTGAAGTTGTACTCCAGCCACCGAGTAGTCAAGCTTGGGCCTTCTTGCACTTGTACCCATTCTCATTACCTTACATTTTGAGGTATTGAATTTCATTAGCCACTTTTCTGACCACTCATGCAGATTATTTAGATCCTCCTGAAGTTCTCTACCATTGTTCTCGTTTTTTACTTTCTTCACAATCTTTGCATCATCTGCAAACATATTCATGAATGAATTTACACACTCTGGTAGGTCATTTACATATACAAGGAACAAAAGTGGCCCTAAAACTGAACCCTGTGGAACTCCACTACTAACTCTTCTCCATTCAGACACTGAGTGTCTTACTCTAACCCTCTGTTCCCTTCCTTCTAAGTAAGTTTTTATCCATTCCAAGACATTTCCACCTATTCTAGCCATTGATTGCAGCTTCCTAATAAGTCTCCCATGTGGAACAGTGTCAAACGCTTTCTGGAAGTCTAGGAATATGCAATCTGCCCAGCCCTCTCTTTCCTGTAAGATTTGGCTTACCTCATCATAAAATTCTAATAAGTTTGTTACTGTTGATCTTCCTTCTCTGAAGCCATGTTGCCTCAATGACAAAAAGTTGAAGGATTCCAAGTGAAGAGAGATATGTTTCCTTATTAGTTTCTCCATAAGTTTGCAAACTATGCTGGTCAAGGAAACTGGTCTATAGTTCAGAGCCGTATCCCTCCTTCCCTTTTTGAAGATAGGTATCACATTTGCTTGTTTCCAGCATCTTGGAATCTCCCCCGACTCCAGTGACTCCTTAAATATGATACTTAGTGCCACTGATATTGTGTTTGCGCATTTTTTAAGCACATGAGGGGATATGTCATCAGGACCTGTAGCTTTATGAACATCTAAATCCATCAGCGCTTTGCATACCTCTGTGGCTGTAAGGTTGATGTTCTCTAATACCGGCCCTTGAGCTTCTATCACTGCAATCTGAGGGGGTGGGGTATTTTCTACTGTAAATACTGACTGAAACTCCTTGTTCAATTCTTTGCAGATCTCTTCGTCCGTCTCAGTGATGCTTCCATCCGCTCTCTTTAGCCTTAAAACCTGTTCTTTTACCTTCAGTTTTCCTCTGATAAAGCTGTGGAAAAGCTTGGGATTTTCTTTAGCCTTCCTGGTGATGTCCCTCTCATAATCTCTCTCTGCCTCTCTCCTTTTACTTAGGTAGTCATTTCTTGCTCTTTTGTAGGTTTGCCAGGCATTTATGTTTTTTCTCCTCCTATACCTTTTCCAGCATTTGTCTCTCCACTCCTTAGCTCTTTTACACCCATTATCGAACCATTTCTCTCTGGCATGAATTACACCTACTTTGGTGACAGGTATGCAGCAATCTACTATCTTCCCATATTTCTCACAAAAGATGTCATACATTTCTTGTACAGATTTGTTGTAAAATAAGGTTCTCCAGTCAATAACTGCAAAAAGCTCATTCATTTTGATGTAATCTCCTTTCGGATAGTTCCTCCTCATGTCCTCAGTGCCTCTACTCTCAGGAAGAATGTCTTCAATGATATACTCCATCAACAACACACAGTGGTCACTCTTTCCAATTGGTGGTTCATACTCAATATTTTCAATATCCAACACATTATCTGTGAACACCAGATCAAGTAGTGATGGCTCATCCCCACCCCTGGCTCTTGTTGGTTCCATTACATGTTGGTGTAGGAAATTCCCTTGCACGCAATCTAGGAATCTTGCCCCAAATGAGTCCTCACCACTGTGTGGGTCAAGATTTATCCAATCTATCTCTTTATGATTAAAGTCTCCCATAATCAAAATCCTACATTTTTTCTCCCGCGCCATGTTAACAACTGAGTTTATGACTTCAATCGTACCTATATGACTTTCCTCATAAATTTCAAGCCTATTTTGGTTCCTTGGTGGGTTGTATACAACAGTTATTATAATGCTCTCTGACCCAGTATTTATGCGAGCAACAAGAAATTCCCTGAACTCACTTTCTATAGCCAAGTTTATTTCTTCAACTTGAATCCTCTCACTTATGAGCAGTGCTATCCCTCCACCAGTCCTCTCAGATCTTTCGACCCTTAGTATTCTGAAGCCCTTAGGAAAAACTGTGACACTGTTTATGTCCTCACTCAACTTAGTCTCTGTAATTGCTACTATATCTGCCTTACTGTTGTGAATCCTATCTTTTAATTCTACTGCCTTACCAGCTAATCCATCAGCATTTGTGTATAACAATCTTAATGAGGCCCCATCCCCTGATCTTCTGTCATTATCTTCTTTATCTCCCCTTTGTCTGGAAGTATTCTGTAACGAAAATTTTTCTTCTCTTCTTCATTTCTTTCATCATTTAACCTTCTTGCCTCTTGCAACAAGTTTTTGATCTTTCCCATCTCTTCCTGTGTTCTGTATCGTCTAATGAACACTTCTTTGCATTCTTGAAGGTCTTTTAGACTTTTTTTTCTCAACAGTATTTCCCTACATGTCTCCCCTCTCCCAAAGGTTACTTTTGTTGGTCTCGGCTTTCCTTCCCTCGAATATTTACCTAGTTGGTGTATGTTTACAATATCCTCAGGACCACATACTACTCCAAGCTTTCTTATCAGGTCTACAACGTTAGCTTTATTTTCTTCAAGTCTCCCCTGCCATGTTGGCTCCTGGGATTCACTTATGCCTGAGATTACCACTGTCTTCTCCTTATCAAGTGCCTGTCTGATGAGTGGGTTTGCCCTTTCCATCACAACGTCTTTAATTTTTTCGATTACTGTCTCTTTATAGTCAACTGTTTGTATGTTTTCCAGTGCCACCACCTTTACAGCCTCTTTTACTGCCACATTCCCCTTTAGTGCATCAGCAAAGGACGTTTTCATGGCATCATTTTCCATATTCAGCTCCTGGAACTCTTTTCTGAACTGTTCAATGTTTTCCTTAATCTGAACATTCCAAGCAGCAATCTCGTCTCTCTCAGAAGAGAGCAGTGAACTAACATCTAATTCCTTTAGGTTGTCATTTAGCTGTTTGTTTTTATCTTCTTGTTTAGAAATTCTAGATTCTAGTTGACTCTTTTCCCCTTCCAGCTTCTTTATTCTTTTTTCTAGTTCCTTTCTCTCCTGCCCTTGTGCTTTATTTGCTTCCTCCAAAGATCTTATTTGTTCTCTGAGTGTTTCATTCTCTTTCATTTCTCCATCCATATTCCGAATTTTTTCATCAAGGCTTGTAACCATTTCCTCTAACTTCTTGATTCTCTGTTTAAGTCCTCTGATGACTACCCCTTCTCCCGACCCATGGGTGGGAGAGGTTTGGGACAGAGATGGCTTCATTTTTATGTTCTCCCTCTCACAGAATATAGAAAGAAGACGAGAAAGAGGAAAAAAAAAAAGAGAAAAACTTCTAATTTACCTTCACACAGAATTTTTATATCTCCATATAAGTGCTATTTAGTGACTCAGTTTGTCTCCTTTCTGGTAACACACATCTTAACTTAAAAACTTGACCATGGTAATTTAAGTATAAAAAGAAAAACAAAAACAAAAGTCAAACCTGAAGGAAAATTCGAATTTGTGTTCGAGGTGGCACCCACCTGTTTCTGTTATATATTCTTCCTAACTGATAAACTGACTTGCTAACCAAGATATGTTATCACGGGATTTAGACTTTACATTTAACTCAATATATATACAAAATAACAAAATAGTAAAAGAGAAAGCTAAAAGAAAAGCAAAAAAAAAATGAAGAAAATAGGACTGCTGTACTACTTGGCAACTTAACTCAGTACTGTTGACAGGTGGGTATTTGGTAATTTATTTTTTCTTTTATTATTCAATTTTTTCGTGTATCAAACTAACTAACTAGTTAATATAAATGGGAAGGATACTGATTTTAACAATATATAGAACCACAGGATCAGGTAAAACGGCTTAAGAGCTTTCCCCAGTTTACACAAAAAATTAGGTAATGTGGTGTGATGGCTCCACGTCTGGCAACTCTTCTAGATTTCCCTCAAGGCAGAAACTGGACGGCAGCTTCTCTCTTCCTCACGAAAAAGTTCTCAATTTTTTTTCCTTTAATATGAACAGTCTCGCCTTACAACAAATATTAGTTTTTGTACTCACAATACTCTGCAGGATTTCAGATTTATGGAAATTATGGTAAAGTTTTCCACTAAGCACTTTAGTCACTCGAAACAGTTAAAAATTTAAGAGGAGCAATTCCGTGTGTCACTGAACGCGCGGTGTGTGTGTGTGTGTGTGTGTGTGTGTGTGTGTGTGTGTGTGTGTGTGTGTGTGTGTGTGTGTGTGTGTGTGTGATTACCTAATTGTGATTACCTAATTGTGTTTACGGGAAAGAGCCCAAAGCTCGTATCTTCCCGTCTCCTGATCGGTTCCATTTTTAGACTTAGTGATACTTATCATACCTGTCCTTAAAACTATGGATTGAGGTAGCATTAACTACCTCCTCGCTTAGCGAATTCCAATTATCAACTACTCTTACACTGAAAAAGTATTTCCTTACATCCTGCAAACAAGTTTTCTTCCGAAGCTTCAAACTATGACCTCTAGTTCTAGAGCCAGCCATATCGAAATATCGATCCCTATCCACTCTATCATAACCATGAAGGAATTTAAAGACTGTCACCATATCCCCCCTTACTCTTCTAGCTTCGAGTGATGGCAAGTCTAATTCCCTCAGCCTCTCATCATAACCGAGATTGCGTATTTCTGGCACCAGTTTTGTGGCATGTCTTTGAACTTTTTCAAGCTTAGCTATGTGCTTTTTCAAGTGCGGATTCCAAAAGGGGGCTGCATATTCGAGTTTTGGCCTCACATAGGTTACATAAATATTTCTGAACATTTCCTTGTCCATGTGCCTGAAGGCTACCCTTACATTTGATAAGAATGCATATGCTGCCCTTACTACGCCATTTATATGTATTTCTGGAGACAAATCTGCCAATATGTTTACTCCTAGATCTCTCTCATTTTCTGTCTCCTGAAGTTGTACTCCAGCCACCGAGTAGTCAAGCTTGGGCCTTCTTGCACTTGTACCCATTCTCATTACCTTACATTTTGAGGTATTCAATTTCATTAGCCACTTTTCTGACCACTCATGCAGATTATTTAGATCCTCCTGAAGTTCTCTACCATTGTTCTCGTTTTTTACTTTCTTCACAATCTTTGCATCATCTGCAAACATATTCATGAATGAATTTACAGACTCTGGTAGGTCATTTACATATACAAGGAACAAAAGTGGCCCTAAAACTGAACCCTGTGGAACTCCACTACTAACTCTTCTCCATTCAGACACTGAGTGTCTTACTCTAACCCTCTGTTCCCTTCCTTCTAAGTAAGTTTTTATCCATTCCAAGACATTTCCACCTATTCTAGCCATTGATTGCAGCTTCCTAATAAGTCTCCCATGTGGAACAGTGTCAAACGCTTTCTGGAAGTCTAGGAATATGCAATCTGCCCAGCCCTCTCTTTCCTGTAAGATTTGGCTTACCTAATCATAAAATTCTAATAAGTTTGTTACTGTTGATCTTCCTTCTCTGAAGCCATGTTGCCTCACTGACAAAAAGTTGAAGGATTCCAAGTGAAGAGAGATATGTTTCCTTAGTAGTTTCTCCATAACTTTGCAAACTATGCTGGTCAAGGAAACTGGTCTATAGTTCAGAGCCGTATCCCTCCTTCCCTTTTTGAAGATAGGTATCACATTTGCTTGTTTCCAGCATCTTGGAATCTCCCCCGTCTCCAATGACTCCTTAAATATGATACTTAGTGCCACTGATATTGTGTTTGCGCATTTTTTAAGCACATGAGGGGATATGTCATCAGGACCTGTAGCTTTATGAACATCTAAATCCATCAGCGCTTTGCATACCTCTGTGGCTGTAAGGTTGATGTTCTCTAATACCGGCCCTTGAGCTTCTATCACTGCAATCTGAGGGGGTGGGGTATTTTCTACTGTAAATACTGACTGAAACTCCTTGTTCAATTCTTTGCAGATCTCTTCGTCCGTCTCAGTGATGCTTCCATCCGCTCTCTTTAGCCTTAAAACCTGTTCTTTTACCTTCAGTTTTCCTCTGATAAAGCTGTGGAAAAGCTTGGGATTTTCTTTCGCCTTCCTGGTGATGTCCCTCTCATAATCTTTCTCTGCCTCTCTCCTTTTACTTAGGTAGTCATTTCTTGCTCTTTTGTAGGTTTGCCAGGCATTTATGTTTTTTCTCCTCCTATACCTTTTCCAGCATTTGTCTCTCCACTCCTTAGCTCTTTTACACCCATTATCGAACCATTTCTCTCTGGCATGAATTACACCTACTTTGGTGACAGGTATGCAGCAATCTACAATCTTCCCATATTTCTCACAAAAGATGTCATACATTTCTTGTACAGATTTGTTGTAAAATAAGGTTCTCCAGTCAATAACTGCAAAAAGCTCATTCATTTTGATGTAATCTCCTTTCTGATAGTTCCTCCTCATGTCCTCAGTGCCTCTACTCTCAGGAAGAATGTCTTCAATGATATACTCCATCAACAACACACAGTGGTCACTCTTTCCAATTGGTGGTTCATACTCAATATTTTCAATATCCAACACATTATCTGTGAACACCAGATCAAGTAGTGATGGCTCATCCCCACCCCTGGCTCTTGTTGGTTCCATTACATGTTGGTGTAGGAAATTCCCTTGTACGCAATCTAGGAATCTTGCCCCAAAGGAGTCCTCACCACTGTGTGGGTCAAGATTTATCCAATCTATCTCTTTATGATTAAAGTCTCCCATAATCAAAATCCTACATTTTTTCTCCCGCGCCATGTTAACAACTGAGTTTATGACTTCAATCGTACCTATATGACTTTCCTCATAAATTTCAAGCCTATTTTGGTTCCTTGGTGGGTTGTATACAACAGTTATTATAATGCTCTCTGACCCAGTATTTATGCGAGCAACAAGAAATTCCCTGAACTCACTTTCTATAGCCAAGTTTATCTCTTCAACTTGAATCCTCTCACTTATGAGCAGTGCTATCCCTCCACCAGTCCTCTCAGATCTTTCGACCCTTAGTATTCTGAAGCCCTTAGGAAAAACTGTGACACTGTTTATGTCCTCACTCAACTTAGTCTCTGTAATTGCTACTATATCTGCCTTACTGTTGTGAATCCTATCTTTTAATTCTACTGCCTTACCAGCTAATCCATCAGCATTTGTGTATAACAATCTTAATGAGGCCCCATCCCCTGATCTTCTGTCATTATCTTCTTTATCTCCCCTTTGTCTGGAAGTATTCTGTAACGAAAATTTTTCTTCTCTTCTTCATTTCTTTCATCATTTAACCTTCTTGCCTCTTGCAACAAGTTTTTGATCTTTCCCATCTCTTCCTGTGTTCTGTATCGTCTAATGAACACTTCTTTGCATTCTTGAAGGTCTTTTAGACTTTTTTTTCTCAACAATATTTCCCTACATGTCTCCCCTCTCTCAAAGGTTACTTTTGTTGTGTGTGTGTGTGTGTGTGTGTGTGTGTGTGTGTGTGTGTGTGTGTGTGTGTGTGTGTGTGTGTGTGTGTGTGTGTGTGTGTGTGTGTGAGATTACCTAATTGTGATTACCTAATTGTGTTTACGGGAAAGAGCCCAAAGCTCGTATCTTCCCGTCTCCTGATCGGTTCCATTTTTAGACTTAGTGATACTTATCATACCTGTCCTTAAAACTATGGATTGAGGTAGCATTAACTACCTCCTCGCTTAGCGAATTCCAATTATCAACTACTCTTACACTGAAAAAGTATTTCCTTACATCCTGCAAACAAGTTTTCTTCCGAAGCTTCAAACTATGACCTCTAGTTCTAGAGCCAGCCATATCGAAATATCGATCCCTATCCACTCTATCATAACCATGAAGGAATTTAAAGACTGTCACCATATCCCCCCTTACTCTTCTAGCTTCGAGTGATGGCAAGTCTAATTCCCTCAGCCTCTCATCATAACCGAGATTGCGTATTTCTGGCACCAGTTTCGTGGCATGTCTTTGAACTTTTTCAAGCTTAGCTATGTGCTTTTTCAAGTGCGGATTCCAAAAGGGGGCTGCATATTCGAGTTTTGGCCTCACATAGGTTACATAAATATTTCTGAACATTTCCTTGTCCATGTGCCTGAAGGCTACCCTTACATTTGATAAGAATGCATATGCTGCCCTTACTACGCCATTTATATGTATTTCTGGAGACAAATCTGCCAATATGTTTACTCCTAGATCTCTCTCATTTTCTGTCTCCTGAAGCTGTACTCCAGCCACCGAGTAGTCAAGCTTGGGCCTTCTTGCACTTGTACCCATTCTCATTACCTTACATTTTGAGGTATTCAATTTCATTAGCCACTTTTCTGACCACTCATGCAGATTATTTAGATCCTCCTGAAGTTCTCTACCATTGTTCTCGTTTTTTACTTTCTTCACAATCTTTGCATCATCTGCAAACATATTCATGAATGAATTTACAGACTCTGGTAGGTCATTTACATATACAAGGAACAAAAGTGGCCCTAAAACTGAACCCTGTGGAACTCCACTACTAACTCTTCTCCATTCAGACACTGAGTGTCTTACTCTAACCCTCTGTTCCCTTCCTTCTAAGTAAGTTTTTATCCATTCCAAGACATTTCCACCTATTCTAGCCATTGATTGCAGCTTCCTAATAAGTCTCCCATGTGGAACAGTGTCAAACGCTTTCTGGAAGTCTAGGAATATGCAATCTGCCCAACCCTCTCTTTCCTGTAAGATTTGGCTTACCTCATCATAAAATTCTAATAAGTTTGTTACTGTTGATCTTCCTTCTCTGAAGCCATGTTGCCTCACTGACAAAAAGTTGAAGGATTCCAAGTGAAGAGAGATATGTTTCCTTAGAAGTTTCTCCATAAGTTTGCAAACTATGCTGGTCAAGGAAACTGGTCTATAGTTCAGAGCCGTATCCCTCCTTCCCTTTTTGAAGATAGGTATCACATTTGCTTGTTTCCAGCATCTTGGAATCTCCCCCGACTCCAATGACTCCTTAAATATGATACTTAGTGCCACTGATATTGTGTTTGCGCATTTTTTAAGCACATGAGGGGATATGTCATCAGGACCTGTAGCTTTATGAACATCTAAATCCATCAGCGCCTTGCATACCTCTGTGGCTGTAAGGTTGATGTTCTCTAATACCGGCCCTTGAGCTTCTATCACTGCAATCTGAGGGGGTGGGGTATTTTCTACTGTAAATACTGACTGAAACTCCTTGTTCAATTCTTTGCAGATCTCTTCGTCCGTCTCAGTGATGCTTCCATCCGCTCTCTTTAGCCTTAAAACCTGTTCTTTTACCTTCAGTTTTCCTCTGATAAAGCTGTGGAAAAGCTTGGGATTTTCTTTAGCCTTCCTGGTGATGTCCCTCTCATAATCTTTCTCTGCCTCTCTCCTTTTACTTAGGTAGTCATTTCTTGCTCTTTTGTAGGTTTGCCAGGCATTTATGTTTTTTCTCCTCCTATACCTTTTCCAGCATTTGTCTCTCCACTCCTTAGCTCTTTTACACCCATTATCGAACCATTTCTCTCTGGCATGAATTACACCTACTTTGGTGACAGGTATGCAGCAATCTACTATCTTCCCATATTTCTCACAAAAGATGTCATACATTTCTTGTACAGATTTGTTGTAAAATAAGGTTCTCCAGTCAATAACTGCAAAAAGCTCATTCATTTTGATGTAATCTCCTTTCTGATAGTTCCTCCTCATGTCCTCAGTGCCTCTACTCTCAGGAAGAATGTCTTCAATGATATACTCCATCAACAACACACAGTGGTCACTCTTTCCAATTGGTGGTTCATACTCAATATTTTCAATATCCAACACATTATCTGTGAACACCAGATCAAGTAGTGATGGCTCATCCCCACCTCTGGCTCTTGTTGGTTCTATTACATGTTGGTGTAGGAAATTCCCTTGTACGCAATCTAGGAATCTTGCCCCGAATGAGTCCTCACCACTGTGTGGGTCAAGATTTATCCAATCTATCTCTTTATGATTAAAGTCTCCCATAATCAAAATCCTACATTTTTTCTCCCGCGCCATGTTAACAACTGAGTTTATGACTTCAATCGTACCTATATGACTTTCCTCATAAATTTCAAGCCTATTTTGGTTCCTTGGTGGGTTGTATACAACAGTTATTATAATGCTCTCTGACCCAGTATTTATGCGAGCAACAAGAAATTCCCTGAACTCACTTTCTATAGCCAAGTTTATCTCTTCAGCTTGAATCCTCTCACTTATGAGCAGTGCTATCCCTCCACCAGTCCTCTCAGATCTTTCGACCCTTAGTATTCTGAAGCCCTTAGGAAAAACTGTGACACTGTTTATGTCCTCACTCAACTTAGTCTCTGTAATTGCTACTATATCTGCCTTACTGTTGTGAATCCTATCTTTTAATTCTACTGCCTTACCAGCTAATCCATCAGCATTTGTGTATAACAATCTTAATGAGGCCCCATCCCCTGATCTTCTGTCATTATCTTCTTTATCTCCCCTTTGTCTGGAAGTATTCCGTAACGAAAATTTTTTTTCTCTTCCTCATTTCTTTCATCATTTAACCTTCTTGCCTCTTGCAACAAGTTTTTGATCTTTCCCATCTCTTCCTGTGTTCTGTATCGTCTAATGAACACTTCTTTGCATTCTTGAAGGTCTTTTAGACTTTTTTTTCTCAACAATATTTCCCTACATGTCTCCCCTCTCTCAAAGGTTACTTTTGTTGGTCTCGGCTTTCCTTCCCTGGAATATTTACCTAGTTGGTGTATGTTTACAATATCCTCAGGACCACATACTACTCCAAGCTTTCTTATCAGGTCTACAACCCTAGCTTTATTTTCTTCAAGTCTCCCCTGCCATGTTGGCTCCTGGGATTCACTTATGCCTGAGATTACCACTGTCTTCTCCTTATCAAGTGCCTGTCTGATGAGTGGGTTTGCCCTTTCCATCACAACGTCTTTCATTTTTTCGATTACTGTCTCTTTATAATCAACTGTTTGTATGTTTTCCAGTGCCACCACCTTTACAGCCTCTTTTACTGCCACATTCCCCTTTAGTGCATCAGCAAAGGACGTTTTCATGGCATCATTTTCCATATTCAGCTCCTGGAACTCTTTTCTGAACTGTTCAATGTTTTCCTTAATCTGAACATTCCAAGCAGCAATCTCGTCTCTCTCAGAAGATAGCAGTGAACTAACATCTAATTCCTTTAGGTTGTCATTTAGCTGTTTGTTTTTATCTTCTTGATTAGAAATTCTAGATTCTAGTTGACTCTTTTCCCCTTCCAGCTTCTTTATTCTTTTTTCTAGTTCCTTTCTCTCCTGCCCTTGTGCTTTATTTGCTTCCTCCAAAGATCTTATTTGTTCTCTGAGTGTTTCATTCTCTTTCATTTCTCCATCCATATTCCGAATTTTATCATCAAGGCTTGTAACCATTTCCTCTAACTTCTTGATTCTCTGTTTAAGTCCTCTGATGACTACCCCTTCTCCCGACCCATGGGTGGGAGAGGTTTGGGACAGAGATGGCTTCATTTTTATGT
>JAXCGZ010022224.1:0-15295 GCA_037179515.1 Halocaridina rubra | reverse complement strand
AGGGGGGAATATGGTGACAGTCTTTAAATTCCTCCATGGTTATGATAGAGTGGATAGGGATCGATATTTTGATATGGCTGGCTCTAGAACTAGAGGTCATAGTTTGAAGCTTGGTAAGAAAACTTCTTTGCAGGATGTAAGGAAATACTTTTTCAGTGTAAGAGTAGTTGATAATTGGAATTGGCTAAGCGAGGAGGTAGTTAATGGTATCTCAATCCATAGTTTTAAGGACAGGTATGATAAGTATCACTAAGTCTAAAATGGAACCGATCAGGAGACGGGAAGATACGAGCTTTGGGCTCTTTCCAGTAAACACAATTAGGTAATCACAATTAGGTAATCACACACACATAGATGCAATCATTATCTTTCTAATATTTTCTTGTGTTTTTGAGTAAACCAGGTCAAAAGTATAAAACTTAAACCAAACTTACCTGAAAAGAGAGTCTGCAAAGTATTGTGAGTAAAACAAATATATATTCTAAGTAAGAGAGACAGTCCTAAAATTTTTAATGGAAATTCTTTGAGAAATGTTTATAGAGGGGAAAAAGAAGAGTCTGTCTTGTCCTTTCCTGAAGGAAGTTTGGAAGACTTTCCAGTGGCAAAGCCATCAAATTACCTAACACTCTGTGTAAATCAGGGAGAGCTCTTATAGCATTATTAAAAATGATTCTGTGGTTCCATATCTTGTTAAAAATGATATCCTTCCCATAAAAATTAACTTGATTGTCAAATTTTCATACAAAATGAATGAATAAGTAAATAAGTGAATGCAAAAAAAAAAAAAAAACAACCTGTCAAGATTATTAAGTTGCCGAGTAACACAGATGTCTTTTTTTTTTCCTTTTTGCTTTGTTCTCTTATTATTTTTTTTACTTCAGTTAGATTTAAATTCTGATCCTGTGATAACATATCTTGCTAAGAAATTGACTAATCTTCTGAAATGATCAGTTTAGCAGCTAAGAAAAGAAAAAATAACTGAAACAGGCTTTCAAAGCATCAAGTGTTTGTCTCCTTGGTTGCATATTCGAGTTTTCCTTTATGTAGGTTTTTGTTATTGTGTTTTTCTCTAATTATCATAATCAAATTTTAAGTTAGGATGTGTATTACCAAATGAGATGAACTAAATAATTACTAAATTAGTACTCAAATGAAGACATAGCACTTCTGTGTGCAGGCAAATAAAAACTTGTTTCTATCTCTTTTTGCTCTATATTTGGCGAAAGGCAAAAGTCAAAATGAAACCATCTGTCTGTAACCTACACAAAGCAATGGTTGGTGAAGGGGTGTTATAGAATCTCCAGGGGTTGTAGGAGGGGGAGTAATTTTTATGAGCCTGTATTGAATATTCATGCCCTTGAGATCCTTATAATGAACTTGGATGATAAAATTCGGAATATGGATAGAGAAATGAAGGAGAATGAAACACTTAGAGAGATAATAAGAATTTTGGAGTTATCTAATAAGGTCTAAAAGAAATAGAGAAAAAACTAGAAAAATTAATAATGAAGCTGGAAGGGGAAAAGAGTGAACTAGAAACCAGAATTTCTAAACAAGAAGATAACTGCAAACAGTTGAATGACAATCTAAATGAATTGAATGCTAGTTCAGTGCTCTCTTCCGAAAAAACGAGATTGCAGCTTGGAATTTCCAGATAAAGGAAAACACTGAATAGTTTAGAAAAGAGTTGCTGGAACTGAATATGTAACATGAGGCCATGAAAAGTTCCTTTGCAGATGCAGTAAAGAGAGGTGGTGAGATAGGTGGCATTGGAAAATATAAAAACGGTTGACTAAAAAGAAATAGTAATAAAAAAATGAAAGATATTGTGATAGAAAGGGCTAATCCACTGATTAATCAGGCACTTGATAAAGAGAAGACAGTGGTAATCTCAGGCATAAGTGAATCCTAGAAGTCAACATGGCAGGTGAGACTTGAACAAAATAGAGCTAGGTTTTTAGTTCAGATAAGGAATGGAGTAGTATGTGATCCAAAGAATATTGTAAACATTCACCAAATTGGTAAATATTCTAGGGAGTGAAAGGTAAGACTAATGAAAGTACCCTTTGAGAAAGGGGACACATGTAGATAAATATTTATGAGAAAAAACCTAATGGACCTTCAAGCATTCAGAACAGTGTTCATTACACAATGCAGAACACAGGAAGAGATAGAAAGAATCAAATACTTGTTGCTAAAAGGTTAGATGAGGGAAGAAATGAAGAAGATAATTTTTTTTGTTCCATAGCTCTTCCAGCCAAAGGGGAGATAAAGAAGATATTGCTAGAAGATTAGGGGATGCAGCCTCATTAAGATTGCTGATGGGGTAACTGGTTAGGCAGTAGAATTAAAGGATAGGATTCACGATAGTAAGATAGAAATAGTTGTGGTTACAGAGACTAAATTAAGTGAGGACATAATCAGTGACACAGTTTTTCCTAAGGGCTTCAGAATATTAAGGGTTGAAAGATATGAAAGGACTGGTAGAGGGATAGCATTGCTCATAAGTGAAAGTTTTCTTGAAGAAGAAATAAATTTTTGCTATAGCAAGTGAGTTCAAGGAATTTCTTGTTGCTTGCACAAATACAGGATCAGAGAGTATTATAATAACTATTGTATATAACTCACCAAGGAACAAACATAGACTAGAGTTTTGTAAGGAAAGTCATATAGGTACTATCGAAGTCATAAACTCAGTTGTTAACATTGCACAGGAGAGAATATGTAGGATTTTGATTTTGGGAGATTTTAATCATAGAAAAATAGATTGGATAAATCTTGACCCACACAATGGGGAGGACTCATTCGGGGACAAGATTCTTAGATTGCGTACATGGGAATTTCCTACACCAACATGTACTGGAACAAATGAGGGCAAGGGGTGGAGATGAGCCATCGCTGCTTTGTCTGTTATTCACAGATAATGTGTTTGATATTGAAAAACTTGAGTATGATCCACCAGTTGGAAAGAGTGACCACTGTGTGTTGCTAATGGAGTATGTCATCAAAGATGTTATGCCTGACAGTAGAGGTATTGAGATGGACATGAGGAGTGTTACCACGCCCTTGGCAGTAAGGAGAGAGAGAGAGAGAGAGAGAGAGAGAGAGAGAGAGAGAGAGAGAGGAGAGAGAGAAAGAGAGAGATGTGTGTGTGTGTGTATATATATATATATATATATATATATATATATATATATATATATATATATATATATATATATATATATATATATATATATATATATATATAGAGAGAGAGAGAGAGAGAGAGAGAGAGAGAGAGAGAGAGAGAGGCGCAGCAACTGCTTGTTCTAACCTGTTTAATTAAAGCCATATGATACTACAAGCATGCTACTCTACGCCATGAGAGAACAGGCAGACAAAGACTGAATGGATTCGAGAGCAGACGGATATTCAGTGGATTCATTCTGGACCTCAGTTACGTAAATTATGAGAAGCTAACTGCATCAACCTTTAATGATTAACATGTAATATATATTGATAATAGAGAATAAGGATGATGGCATGAACTAAATGCAATTATGCAATGTAGAATTGCATAACGTTTTCAATGATGAATAGTTGTTGTCTCATGACTTCTAGGCAAATCGTACCAATAAAGACGAGTCTGCGATGTGCCCCTTTCCTTTATCACCAATCAATAAACTTGACTGCCTTAAGGCGTCAATAGTTTGTGGAAAGCCTAGAGGGAGATGATTAAGACCTGATGCTGAGGAGACGACTTCTAGGCTACGTCACAGAAGAGAGACTACGGCGACGAAGTAATCAGCCTCAATGAGTCCGAGTGGTGGGCGACCATGAACGAAATATGCTGGGACGAGCATATGAGAGGTTACTTCTGAGAGAGGATCGAGAATAGATGCAAAAGTCTACGGAGTGACACACAAAATTTCAACGACAAATTCTCTCATAATACATATATTTTAAGAGGGTAATAAAGAAATGAGTCTCAGCCCAGGTAAGGCGTACTATAAGACTTGTGATAGACGGAGGATCGCCTGAGAGCTGGTGTATGGAGGAACAGACGAATACTGCATTGTGTAGAAAGTGTGCCGGCGGCAACAATAGTGAATAATAGTGTAAACATAGTGATTACTGATTGAACATTGTTGTGGGTTGTGTTGAAGGTCTCAGCAGACCTAAGGATTAATTATTACAACACGGGGAGTTAATGATTAAGGAGCTTATTTAAGTACGTATAATGGAGGGAGAGTGAAGGACAGATTGAAGAGCATTAAAGGTATAAGCAATGGCTCATGAAGCCAAGTAATTAGCCGGATAGGAGTAATGCACAATAGCAGTAAGGAAATTGTCAGGTTATTACGTGATGGTATATTGTAAAGGCTGATGCAGTTATGGGATATTTATCTTAACAGTACCATTGAGACAAGTTAGTAGGGCTCAAAATAATGTACTTGCAGAGTCTGTTCTAAATGCTATCGGTTACTAGGTGTATGACGAGTTGGCTAAAGTGGTATGAACGGAGGAGGATTTCCCTCACCAACATGGGAGCGGAGTTCAGGTGTCCCTCGGCAGTGCTACAGTGGTAAGTAAGCTACAGTGGCATGAACGGAGGAGGTTTTCCCTCCGCAACGTGGGAGTAGAGTTCAGGTGTCCCTCCACAACGTGGGAGTGAAGTTCAGGTGTCCCTCTGCAGTGCTACAGTTGTAAGTAAGCTACAGTGGTAAAAACGGAGAAGGTTTTCCCCTCACAACGTCGGAAGCGGAGTTGAGGTATCCCTCCGCACTGCTACAGTGATGTGAATGGAGGAGGTTTTCCCTTCGCAATGTGGGAGCAGAGTTCTGGTGTCCCTCCGCAGTGCTACAGTGGTATGAATGGAGGAGGTTTTCCCTTCGCAATGTGGGAGTGGAGTTCAGGTGTCCCTCTGCAGTGCTACAGTTGTAAGTAAGCTAAAGTGGTAAGAATGGAGGAGTTTTTCCCTCTGCAACGTGGGAAGAAGAATTGAGGTATCCCTCTGCGCTGCTACAGTGGTGTGAACGAATGAAATTTTCCCTCCGCAATTTGGGAACATATTTCTGGTGTCCCTCCGCAGTGCTACTGTTGTATGAAGGAAGGTGGTCTTCCCTCTACAACGTGGAAGCGGAGTTTAGGTGTCCCTCCACAGTGCTACAGTGGTAAGTAAGTTACAGTGGTAAGTAAGCTACAGTGGTAAGAGCGGAGGTGGTTTTCCCTCTGCAATGTGGGAAGCGGAGTCGAGGTATCCCTTCACACTGCTATAGTGGTGTGAACAGAGGAGGTTTTACCTCCGCAACGTGGGAGCGGAGTTCTGGTGTCCATACGCAGTGCTATAGTGGTATGAATGGAGGAGATTTTCCCTCTGCAACGTGGGAGCGGAGTTCAGGTGTCCCTCTGCAGTGCTACAGTGGTAAGTAAGCTACAGTGGTAAGATCTACTGTGGTAAGTAAGCTACAGTGGTAAAAACGGAGAAAGTTTTTCCTCTGCAACATGGGGAGTGGACTTGAGGTATCCCTCCGCAGTGCTACAGTGGTAAGTACAGAGGAGGTTTTCCCTCCGCAACATGGGAAGCGGAGTGGAGGTATCCCTCTGGAGTGCTGCAGTGGTAAGTTAGCTACAGTCCATCCACCATGCTACAGTGGTAAGTTAGCTACAGTAGTATGAACGGAGGAGGTTTTCCCTCCGCAACGTGGGAAGCGGAGTTGAGGTATTCCTCCGCAGGGCCACAGTGGTGTGAACAGTGGAGGTTTTTCCATCCTCAATTTGGGAAGCGAAGTTGAGGTATCACCCCGCAGTGCAGGACCTGTTGACTAACCAAAGTGGAGTTGAAATTACCCTTCCGCAATGGTGAAAATGGAGGTTAGGTTATCCCTCCGCAGCGTCGGCTTAGTCCGACTGAGGAAAGACGCAGATCGCTTACCCGAATAAGAAATGGAGGCAAACGATAAGGATAGGGAATTTAATATAGGAAAGGGAAGCCCTAGGATGAGGACGACTACTGAAGGCGAGAAGCAAGATGACAAGATAACTACAAGAACAGATATGGAGACACACGTGAATGAACGGCAAGGAGAACTGACAGGCGAGGCACAGGAGCCAATGAAGAAACCACCTACAGCAACAGAGGCAGCCCTGATGACCAGTGTCTTAGAGTCCGTCAAGGAATCCATCAGAGGCATAGTTGAACAGATAATGCAGGAGCAGTGGAACAATGATGAGTGGCTGCTAAGGAAGGAGCAGGTGCATGGAATAGCTCTAGTGGAAGAAGGCCCGAGGGGGACAAGGAGCAATACGAGCAAGAGCAAAAGGGGAAAGGCAGACGGCAAAGGGAATCACGAGGGCGAGGATCAAAAGGGCAAGAAAGAGCAAGAGAGGGAGAAGCAACAAACGGATGCGGAAGCCAGAAGAAACATGATGCTGGTCCACTCATGGCTAGTGGAACCCACAGGAGCTGCCCAATTGCGAGCAGGACCAGTGATGAACAACCAAGGGAATGCTCTTCGGCTCGACGGACTGCAGGTGCAGTTGATGGAAGTGTAGGAATTACTGATACGGGAGGCAAGGAATGATCGCGACACTGAAATCAGACTGATCAAGAATGTCAGGGATCGATTGCCTGTGGAAATGTCATGTGAGTTTGGAGTGATGTCCCAAATCAAAGAGAATAATAAGGAAGCCCCTGTGGAGCAACGGATCTCATAAGGTACATCACAGAGCAGATGGGCAGTATCCGAACACAGAATGCACGGGCAAGAATTGACACCGGTCATGGGTCTCCAAGGGAAGCCAGAGGCAATCAAGATGGACCAGAGCATGAGAAGGTGAAGGAAAGGGAGACAGGGTCTGAACTATGCCAATTGTGTCATGATAAACATTCGCTCAAGGTATGTCCAAGCTTCGCAAGGCTAGGGAGTAAGGAGCGTCTGAGGGCTGCTGCAAAGTTTCGGGTATGCTTCGGGGCCTAAAGAAGAACACGTTGTCACCACGTGACGAGAAAGGAAGCCATGTGAAGCATGCAATAGTGGTTCGCATGCGACGATCGTGCACACCGATTATGACAGTAGGTCGACGGGGAGGACTAGTGAACGAGACAACCGATGGGACCAGCAACCATTAAGCTGAGAAGGAGACATATGGCGTGAGCGAGAATGAGAAGGCCATGATCAAGAGAGACGACGACGGTCAGAACAAAGAGGTGACACGCATCAGAAGAGAAGCCCAGAGCCACTAACTATGCTGAACAGTCCAGGGATTGACATCAGGAAAAGGGGACAGTTGCCTTGCCTATAGTGGAGGTATACGTCATGACAGGAGACACGAACACCACACAGACTGGGTTGGTAAAAAACCTAGCCTTTCTGGTCTGTGGGAGTGGCCGTACACTCTGCTCATGCAGCCTGGTAGACAAGACCAGAAACCCTGGAGTACCGATGCAGGTAGAAGTTAACACCATCGACCACGCATGGCAGTGGAACACGCAAATGGTGAATTTGTGGATAATAGCGACAAAGGCTAGATGTCCGAAGGAGCTGAGGTTCTACCAAGTTGTAGTGGTCATCAGCCTGCCAAGAGGAATAACTGATTGCATAGCCAGAAGGGAAGAGATCTGCCAATGGAAGCACCTAGCCTCCTTAAGAGGATCATATGTGAGCAGCAAGGAGAAAGCCGAGGTTGAAATCCTCATAGGACTTGACCATCTGCGGGCTATACTCCCGATCGAGGTCAGGTGGGGTTGTAACGGGGAACCCTTCGCGTTGAGGACAGCTCTAGGCTGCATGGTACAGGGTGCCTTGCTGCCCAGGGACACAATGGAAACGGCGATGAGCCTCACTGCCGTAGCTGAGCTGCCAAGATCAACAAGTGACAATGAGTCTTTAGAGTAACGAATACAACAGTTCTGAGAGCTGGACGAGCCCACCGCAAAGGAGGCTCAAGAGGGAGAGGGTCTGTCGCCTTTGGACCAGTATATCTTAAGCCTGTGGGACAGTCATGTAAGCAAGAGGAGAAATCACTACGTCCTACCGATCCCATTCAAGCAGTCGTCGTAGCCTCAGGATAACAATTGGAGATCGGCTCGTCACAGATTGGATTCACTAAAAAACAGGCTCAGGAAGGATAGGGTTTAGGGAAACGCCTATAAGGTGGAAATTAAAGAACTCTTGACTGTGGGGTACACAGAATTAGTGCCGGATCAAGACCTCCGACTTGGTGGTCAGCAGATCTGGTGCCTGCCTCATCATCCGGTACTGAACCCCAGCAAACCAGGGAAGGTGCGCATTGTTTTGACTGCGCTGCAACTCGACAAAGTGTGTCTTTGAACTCACAAGTACTACAAGGGCTAGACTTCAACAACTATCTCAAGGGATTCTTCATCGGTGTTGACAGGCCATAGTGGCGATGATGGCAGACATAGAGGCCATGTTCTATCAGGTGAAAGCGGTGGAGAACGAAAGTGATGCCTTACGTTTCTAATGGCGGAAGGATGATCGAGAACAAACTCCCATCAAAGCGTTCGGGATGACAGTATATGTGTTTGGGGGTGTGTGGAGTCTGGCCTGTGCAGCTTATGCCCTACGGCGAACATTTAGAGAGTATGGAAGGTCCTACGATAAGGCAGTGAGGTCACTGCTAAGAATTTCTTTGTCGACGACCTTCTGCATTCTGTGGACGACTTGGACCAGGCAGCGGCCATAGCCACGCAGTTGAAAAACGTAATGAGTAAAGGAGGATTTTGCCTTATGAAATGGCCGAGCAACGTGCCAGACGTGCTGAAAGGGATACAGAAGAAGGAGCTTCATGAGTGCGGGACAAGGTTTGAAATACTAACTGCTGCACAACTGGAAGGAAGGGCACTGGGAATGATATAGGACGAAGCGAAGGATGAGTTTGCAGTACAAGTGGAGCTCAAAGATTGCGCGTTCACTAGACAAAGCATACTGACAACTTTCAGCGTCTTCTACAACCCTCTCGAATATACTGGTGGCATTCGTAGTCCGCGCCAAGATCATCTTCCAGGAAGAATGCCAGATTGGTAAGGGATGGGACGAACCTATCAGCCAGCAAGGTCAGCGGGATTGGAAGAAATGGATGCACGATTTACAACACTTAAGGGGGTTTGCAATACCAAACAATATTGCAACGGGGCTACGGGAGAACTTAAGCAAGTGGAATTACACACCTTCGCTAACGCGTCCCAGTCAGAGTAAGGTACCGCCAGCTACCTGTGCTCCAGGTGACACTGAGGACAGGGTAAGCGTGTCCTTCTTTCTTGGTAAGACACCTTTAGCCCCTTTCAAGGGAAAGAGTATACCTAGGATATAGCTGTGTGTGACAGAGTGTTTCGCTCAAAGTAACCAAAGGCTGTTAGATGCCTTATTAATTAATTTAGTAACTTAACTGTTATTTTCTAACTAAATAAATTAATTCCCACTTCTTGACTTTTGCAGATTATGATTATTTGCAATTTATATTTAAGCTTATAGCTAATTTTAAATATACCTTATTTACTCTTCTTGTACGTGTAGAAGAATAGCCCCGATATAAAGGCTGCTCCTATTTTCCGTCTGCTACGAGTCAAGAAAATTCTGGAGATTGTTTACCAGTAACCTAACTTTTCATTATTATTCTCGTTTTATTTTATTTGCTTCCACTTGTTGCACCTAAAAATACTGTCTCTCCCTTGCATCTCTGCTATAATTGCCTGCCAGGGACCACCACTAAAATAGTCCTTAAATTATATCAGAGCCAGTTACTGCTCTAGAAAATGTATCCTACAGATGAACTCACCAGTGGGGACAATGAGGCGTCCTCCTTCGGCGCCCAAACTTCCAAGAGGCAACATCTCGCCTGAGCAGTCTAAGTTTATTTCAAACCTTATTTACGTGGCATCTTCACAGGAATTCATCTAGCACAACAAGGTGAGGGATAGTGTATGGTAAAGCTCGTGGGTCAAGCAAATTGGTTTATTTTCGAGAATTAGTTACATTCGTTACTGGCTAAATCTTATGGATTTTATTCTCAGATTCCATTCCCATACACACAAAATTTTGTAGATTACCAAACTGGAATCTCACATGCCAAAGTTAATTCCTTAACCTGTAAATTACAGCTGACTTACATTGCTAAGAAGTTTCTTTTCACTGAATGTGATAAACGAAAATCTCATCCTCTGAAGACTGGTTATGAGCCCGTAAAAATGTATCTCTTTTCCTGATAAATTCTAATTTCATTTCACCTCTTTCTATCATCGTAAATAAAGTGTTTTATGTCAAAAACTCGTCAATAAAGCTATTTGCTATACAAACTGCAAATAATTAAAAGGTAATTTTACCCTGTTGGCTTTGCAAATATTTCCTGTTAACCACAATTTAATGAATGCATACTGTATTTATCTTGCTAATTCTTCATATGTTGGGGATAAAGTGTTTTGAGTTATAAGTTGCAAATACCTCAAAAGGTGGTTTTGCACCCTTTTATTTCATTGCAAACAGTTCTTGATAACCAAAAGTGAATGAATACTGTATTTATGTCGTAGATTCTTCCTTTATCATAAATAGGTGTTTTACCATATTAATTGTTAATCAGTAATAAGCATTGCAACTTTTGTGGTTACAGACAATTTAAGGAATACATACAGTACTGTATTTGTCTTGCTTATTCTTCATTTATTGTGAATATATTGTTTTCCTTTAATACCAGTAAAGAATTAATGGTTTTGTATGCTATTTTGGTAGCATAAATATTTCTGGTTAGTTGTGAATAACCAATATATTTTTATCCAGTAGAATGACATTGGAAACTCATTATATGTGTGCTCATGCTTTCAGTTTCCCATTATAAACAGTGTGTCATTTCTGTTCCTGAAATTGCAGTGTCCTGTATTCTACTCTGTCTGTGTGACAGAGGTAATCGTCGAGTTGAGGCCAAAGTCTTGGCATACGTCCGTGGTGCCGGGAAACGAAATCGTGCTCGCCACCTCCGGGATTTGAGGCAGCATTTCATAAAATTTAATTTGAGAAATTTAATTCAATTCTTTTAATGTAATTGCATTTCCAAAATTAAAAGAAAGTTGAATTCTGAGTTTCATTTAACCGACTAATGGTAATAGAGATGGGGTGTTCAAGTACAAATATCTGTCCTGTCTGTTTGTGAGCTCTTAACTGAGCTCGGTACTTTGAGTCCCCTTAGTAAAACAGAATCTTAACAACACTCTACCATCCTAAACCCCAACAAGATTGGCACCCGAACAGGGACCCGAACAGACAGACTGATTTTATAAATTTATTTTTATTTTGCTTTTTAACATTGCACATGAAACCCGATTACCATTGGCTCGATTATTGAAATGAATGAATCTTAGGCTGCACACGAAAATTTTCGCGCTAGAGATGTTGCAGATAAGAAATTTTTTTTATTTTCAATATTAATTATGGTAACTAATATTTTCTTGTTTCCCATGTGGTAAACAATATTTCAGGAAATCTACATGAGATTATGTGGTAACAGCCTTAAGAAATTTTGCATGACGAGAAGACGTGTTATTTAAAATTTCATATATTTGCGTGATAAGATTGAGTTTTAAAGCATTCGTGTTTTATATATCTCTTAAAGGGTGATGCTTGTTAGGAATTGTTTATATTTCCTTGGGATTTAGGAATTGGAAGAAGGCATATTAAGTATTTTTGCTTATAATTGCGTTTTATATTGAAGCATTGACTGCTCATAGATTGGAAGAAAAACTTTGGTGTCATTTATCGAGCCTAGGCTAAGCCTTTCATGTGTCTGAGTTGTCACTTGAAAATAAATTTTCTCATTACTAGTAGAAATGTGTAATCTGGCTGCCTAGTAAGCTGTTAGCTTATCGTTGGTGTATTTTGCATAGGATCTGTGCCCTTTTGGTAACACTTCAGAATTTTACTTACGACATTTTATTTGTGGGTACTGCCATATACGCGCTCATACGCAGGCACGACCACTATACTGTACTTGTTCGTATTACTTACGACATTTTATTTGTGGGTACTGCCATATACGCGCCCATACGCAGGCACGACTGCTATACTGTACTTGTTTGTACTCTCAGGCACTGGGTGCTAGTCGGTAAAATTCGTTGTTGCTCATTCCTTTCATTTGCACCATAACTGCAGGTACTGCCACGTATTGCTGTTAAGCAGGCACGACCGCCATTCTGTATTACCAGTGTTTCATACACTGTTTTGCAACATATTGTTGCTGTTTCACTTGATTGTGTTGCTCATTCCTTTCATTTGCACAATAACCGCAGGTACTGCCACATATTGCTGTTAAGCAGGCACGACTGCCATTCTGTATTACCAGTGTTTCATGCACTGTTTTGCAACATTTTGTTGCTGTTGCACTTGATTGTGTTGCTCATTCCTTTCATTTGCACAATAACTGCAGGTACTGCCACATATTGCTGTTAAGCAGGCACGACTGCCATTCTGTATTAACAGTGTTTCATGCACTGTTTTGCAACATTTTGTTGCTGTTGCACTTGATTGTGTTGCTCATTCCTTTCATTTGCACCATAACTGCAGGTACTGCCACGTATTGCTGTTAAGCAGGCACGACTGCCATTCTGTATTGCCAGTGATTCATGCACTGTTTTGCAACATTTTGCTGCTGTTGCACTTGATTGTATTTTGAGTCACTTTTATGGTGAGGTTTTGAGATCACTTTTACATTTAAGTTTGAACTGTGGTATTGAATTTTTTTTTCTCTCCTTGGTGTTGTGTGGTTCTTTCATATTTTTTTTTCTACTACTGTATTGTAGAGATTTGTTTTTTTGTGTGGTTGTTTTGGCACTTCGTTATTGACTGTTTAGGAAACCACCATGGAAACCAGGCAGTCACAGGAAACAAACATGGAAACCATCAAAGCATTCGATGAGGAGCGTTACCTGGACATAATGATTGCTAGGGGTGAGAGATACGGTTTTTCCCCAAGACAGAAGCTCTTCGAATGGGCTCATGAGAAGATGGTTGAACGCCGAGATATGCTGGAGAAGAGAGCAAGTGATGAGGCACAAGCACAACGTGATAAGGCACAAGCACAACTTGATGAGGCACAAGCACAACGTGATCATGAGCTTGCGCTTGCTCGGCTTTGAGCGGGAATCCCAGACAGTAGTCCTTTATCCGGAAATAGAGATTACAGGAACGGGAAGCACAAGAGCCCCTCGCAGAACTTCAATCGTCCAGCTCCTCCTCCTCACACTCCTAAGCCTTATTACGGCCATGCACCCACACTCAAGAAGGATGACCCGGTAAGACCTAAGCCTCAGCAGTTAAGAGGCAAAGGCCATTACTCTGCTCCACCTTCCCAGGGTTTTCAGCCAAACTCTAAGAGCCACCACGCTCCCTCACACAGCGGCGGCCCACATAGCTGTCTGGCCACTCACTCAGCCCATGTTGTGGAAACAGGGCCAGAATGGGCCAATGAGGAAAATGCCGAGGAACCACCACACAAACTTGCCAATGTGGAATTCATCGAACATGATGATCTGGAAATGATCCCAAAATGCCTAGAAACCATAAATGGTGTGGAAGCTGAGATAGCCCTTGACACAGGGGCCAATGGCATATTTGTTGACGAGAGATTCGTCAGGGATGAAGATTTTCCCAGCAAAGTCGTTCGTGTGCGGGTTGCTGAAGGAACACCCCAAATACGACGCTGCTGTGTCATTAACCTGGATTGCAAATACTACAAGGGAAAAGCCCCAGCTGTGGCAATGATTGGGCTTATGTACCCTGTCTTGATGGGTCGTGCACTGAACCTAGTTCCTACTTTCCAGGCCAACCTCTACCATAAGGACGTTTCTTGTTATAACTTCCCTCGGGGGAAGTCACATGAAGCCAATTCAGCAGCAACTCCTGGCCTCGATGCCAAGAATTTGGACGATTCTCCGACTGACTCCGTTGAGTCTGCCGCAGTTAGTAAATGTAATGTGGAACACGGAGAGTTTATCCCTCCTTTACCAGAAGATGCACCTCTAGAGCCATTGAAGTCCCGTCCAGACTTTGCCAAATTGCAGCAAGAGTGCCCCAGCCTCAAACGCTGGATGCAGCAGGCCACGGAGGGAAGGACCTTCACGGTGAGAGGAGGAGGCCAGATCACTTACGCCCTTGAAGATGGAGTACTTCGTAGGCATATGACTAAAGATGGCCACACCTTTAAACAGTTGGTGGTGCCCGCTTCGTTGCGCTGCCAGGCTATGTATGTGGCACACCATTTACCTCTGAGTGGACACAGAGGCAAAGCAAAAACTCGGCACGTCCTTCAGAAGGCTTTTGCATGGCCAAACATTACACCGAGGTAGACAGATATGTAGGCTCCTGCCCTGTCTGTCAATCCACCTCAACGGCACCGGTACCGAAAGTTCCCATGGGGATAACTAAGCTCTCAATGGAGCCATTTTCCAAGATCGCTATTGACATATTAGGTCCTATTAATCCAGCTTCGTCCACGGGGAAACAATTCCTCCTGGTATATGTTGACCTGGCAAAAAGGTACCCAGATGCAGTGCCACTGTCTTCTATCACAACTGAAGCAGTCGCTCATGCCCTATTTGAAATGTGCTCCAGGGTTGGCTTTCCTGAGCAGGTCACTTCTGACAATGGAAGTCAGTTTACAAGGAGGCACTTTGAGGCTTTCTGTAACCTTTTAGAAATGAGGCATATTCGTACGAGTGTCTATCATGCCCAATCAAATGGAGCATGCGAACGCTATAACGGGACATTGAAGCGATGTTTGCGCAAGCTAGTGATAGATATACCTAGGCAGTGGGACAAATACTTCCCTGCTGCACTTTTCTTCTTCAGAGACACGCCCCACGACACTACTGGATACTCGCCTTTCGAGCTGATTGGTCATAAGGTCAGAGGCCCAGTAGAATTCTTGGCAGAATGTTGGGATTCACCTACCATCGAAGATGACGATAGGGACATCCATGAGTATATTTTGAAGTTTTCGTCTCACCTCAAAAAGGCTTGGAAAACTGTACAATTAGCCATTAAGGGTCACCAGCAGACTGCCAAGCTCCTCTTTGACAAACGTGCGCGGCGTCGTGCCCTGACACCCGGAGATCGAGCTCTGTTACTTCTTCCAACAGATACCCGCAAGCTAATGCTACGCTGGAAAGGACCGTACACTGTGGTACACCGGGTGACCCCTGACAATTATGTGCTAAATGTTGATGGCAATAACCGAAAATACCACATTAACCATCTGAAGCTTTATTGTGAGGACCCGGAGGCCCACAGGGATCCTGCGCTGGCGC
>JAXCGZ010022223.1:0-15322 GCA_037179515.1 Halocaridina rubra | reverse complement strand
TATATATATATATATATATATATATATATATATATATATATATATATATATATATATATATATATATATATATATATATATGTGTGTGTGTGTGTGTGTGTGAATACAAATTACCTTTGCGCTAGCTCAAATAATTTCGAGTATATTTACATTGGTTTAAATCTCTGCCTTATGGATGAGGCATTAATTTTGCGATTCCCTAATATAAATATTGCCTTTGCATACGCACATGTGTTCGTGTTTGCGTGCATGCATGCGCGTGAGTGTACGTACGTACGTATGTACTTATATACATACATACAATATAGTAGGTTGGTCCATGGCATTAGACGCTTATTGCGATATTACAGCTGATGGTCTATTAGACTTGAATAGGACTCTCAAAGACAGCTCCATGTTAAGTTTCCAACAATTATGGTCGTTAGTGTATCCCTACAGCAACACTGAATAATATTTGATATTCGTTACACATCTTTTAATCTTTCACATCTGACAAGTCACAACACTCCCCATTTCTGTTTCTCATTGCTCAATGTGTTCTTCGTGCCCAGGCTCGATGAGGGCAATTTTCTTTACCTATCTTGGTGTCACGCTTATTAAAAATACTGAGAGAGAGAGAGAGAGAGAGAGAGAGAGAGAGAGAGAGAGAGAGAGAGAGAGAGAGAGAGAGAGAGAGAGAGAGAGAGAGAGAGAGAGAGAGAGAGAGAGAGAGAGAGAGAGAGACTAGTAGTAATACACCGTTGCAACATTAAACTTACTCATTTGAGGTGGGGGTCAGAGGCAGATTATTGTAAGAACGGTCAGTCTTCTTGCATCGTTAATTGTATAATTAGGATGAAATATGAATTGTAATTACTCCTCTGAAGGAGGATAGGTCATCCTCAACGCTATAATCCTCCACCGTGTTTTATGAAATTGCAAGGATGATTTGCATCGCTCTCGAATCCTCATTAATATGGTGCCTTTTTGAAGACGCCTCCAGGTAGACAGGGAGGCTGGGAGGGAAGGGGTGAAAGAATAGGTAAGAGAAGTTAGGGGAAGGATGCTTGGGTCTGGAGGCTGTGAAAAGATAACGGTAAAAAATGAAGATTATGTATGCTTGAAGAATAGACAGCACCAGTGGCCCCGTCACGGTCTGTGGTTAGCAAGGGCATGCACTCAGGGTAACGATTACATCTGCCAAAACAAGTCCTTCGCAAGAAGGCAACCGTCCTAGCCCTTGGTTGAAAAGGGAATCCGTGACGTAAAACCGGAACAAGTGGATGGTAACTATACCAAGAAAATGTCCAGTGAGAGGATTGTATTTTTGGAATCATGATGGAAAAAAGAAAATCTGGTATATTTAAAATTTTATCAAGTGCATTTAAAACAGTTGGAACCTTTGCTTATAATAATTGAGTATCTGGTTTAGTATGTAATGGTTAACTGTATTCCATTATTCACAACTTCAAAATGGGAATTGATTAAGATTTCTGAAAAACTGTTAATATAAATGTAGTTTAGTCTATTGTTAGAAATGTAATGGAGCAGATTAAGTAAAACGAAACGAAAGGAGGAAGAGGCAGAGAAGAAAGTAAGTTTCTTATAACTTAAAAACAATGAGTGTTGGGAGAAACGACAATTTCCCAGAGTAAAGAAATAAAATATAAATGCCAAGAGTAAAAGGTGGAAGAAATGCAAATAGTTAAAAGTAAAATGAAGAAGTCCTATGACATTGTAAAATAATGTGCAGCATTTCCACTAATATTATCACTAAGCCGTTAGACTATTGCACATCAGAGCAAGGCTGGCTTAAAACAAAAACAAAAATCACTAGAGCCATGTGCATTTGCTTATATTTTCAACAGAAATATTTATATTACACACAGTAAAAATCTATTTAATTTTGATGATAGGAGGGCAACTATTCAGAACAGATTCTGATGTGTACAACTTTTAGTTTATAGCGTAAGGGAGCCTGATTTTATTTCACTTCAAAGGGACCCGCTGAGAAAGCTGTGAACCAGATTAAGTAGTATTTCCAGTAATATCACTCAATTCAAACATATTTGCATGCTAATATATACCGTTTTCAGTTCATGGTTTGTTGACCAGAAAAAAAATGGGGTTTAAAGGACCCCTTGTCATTGGATTGCGAGCCAGTGGATGTTGAAACCTCGATGAAATCACTTCATCCAGCGACATGAGTATGCCCGATGACAGGTGCCTTACTGGAGCTTTGTAGGACTTAGAAAGAAGGCTTTAAATGGAAAACAGCCCTCAGAAAGAAGGCTTTAAATGGAAAACAGCCCTCCTATAACCTCTAATATTGTAATTGATATTTAAACGGTGCATGCACTTTAATTAGAGGTCTGCAGACACTGCACCATTAGGATCCTTTTACCCATACCTGCCACTTAGAAGGCGACTTAGTGTGTGGCCTCTGCCAACTCCTCACTCTGAGAGGGTGTATCCAATAATAGGAATTAAAAAAGGAATATGAGAAATGAGTCATTATTTGGAAAGTGATTCATTTAAAATTTTTTGTTTAAACCTTCGTCCTCAGAGAATACTTTCTATACTGCGAATTGAAGATAATAAGGATGAGAGGAAGTAATTTTGCAACGAAATGAAATATTTGAACTATTATATGAGAAGTAAACAAGAAGAGTTGAAGACAAAATTCAAGATTATGAAAAAAGGCAATTAGAGATAAATTGGTAGATGGATGAGAATGAGAAAGATCAAAACCATGGAAAAATATAACAACTAATGCAACAAAAAGTATAAAAAGAAGTAAAAAAGAAGAAAATAATATACTACTATGATTGTGTAACAGCAAAGAAATTGAGCTTGAAATTGCAGCCCAATTCACTCATCTGCTTTCCTTTACTGAGATTATTAGATGTTGACGTGCCCTCCTCCTCCTCTAACAGCATCGCCAGAAGCACTAACACTTATCCCTTAAGAACACCCAGTATAAGTAATTGTTCCTTTCTGGAAGTTTTCATAATGATCGTCCTGATTATAGATTATTGGCTAAATGGGAGGGTACATTAAACACTTATTAACGCCACTGAGACCGAGAGTTTAAGCTGTTTACTGGGGAGGTTACTGCTGTGGTTGGTCACCATAGGTGGGGGGTTGGGGCTTGCCTCGGCTGACGAATACCCATTGTATAATGGAAATAAAGGTTCAAAAAATACTTAGGCAGTCGAGCAAAAGCTAGCTTCGCATATTATTACTGTAACTAATGCTTTTATTTATTTATTTACTTTTTTAAAGTAGATTGACCTCATATTCTTGCTGTCTTTCAATATACATGGCCTCCATCTCTCTTGTAAGGGGGATGCTTGATTCATGTTATACCCCCATTCACATGGAGGTACATTTTTTCCTCTCAAGCATTCCCCCATCTCCTCCCTCTCCACAAACAACCAGACTCAAACACGCAGTCACAAGGGATCTGGTTGGAGTTTTGCTACCAGAAACCCCTCGTAAGCTTTTAATCCACGGGAGTAAAATGTGCATATACTTTCTAATATTTGATTTCCAGTATATTTAATATTCCAGAATCCAGAGGGTGAATTCTAGTCTCTCATCTGAACAGCACTTGGGTACATTTTTCCCTAATCTGTTCCTCCTCTCTGAAACCCACTTGTGTAGCCATGTTTCCTCTGACCCATTTCATATCTCTCACTGTAACCTGTATTCTTGTTTCCGTTCCAAACTTGGGGTTTGTGCCTACTGTAACTACACACCTATTGCAAAGCCCATGGACCTTGAATTTCCTAATTTTACTGTTTTCTTGTTGAAGATTTGTCTTACCATTACCACTATATTTCTTTGCTTCTGTTACTGCTTTCTTAACTCCACTGACTTTGTGTCCTTCGAATATCTCTCCTCTTGACATGAGTCCTTTTTATATTCTCACCCACATGCAAAGGTTTTCTGCATGGCAGACATCAATGTACACCACAGTGAATGGTTCCATTATCCACACACTGATGTGCTGGGAAATGAGGTCCTTTTTTTTCTTTTGGCACCCAAAATTTGGAACAGATTATCAAACATCCTACAGATGCTCCTTATCATCACAACCATACAGCTAATATACTCTATCTCTTTTGTACCTCTAATTCAACAAACTATTCATAAACTGAATTTTCCCCTCTTCTTATTTCTGACCTCTCAGTCTTAATTTCTTCCATTTTCACTCCTCTACCAATGGTTCCGCTTACCCAGAAATGCCTTAGGCACTACGAGCATACCCAGCCTGATGATTAGCATATCTTTATCTTTATCCTTGATTTTCCGTGGGATAACTAATCCTTTCGGACCTGTAACCTTGATCAGACAACCGAAAAAGTTGCTGAGATCATACCCTTGGGAACGAAGGCGTAAATCCCCATCTTTATCAAAACTTTCTCTCCCACCAATTCTTGATTTGGCCGTGCCTGCTCCGTGGCTATTCAGGCCAGGGATGGGGCATACAAGTCATATTAACCTTTCCTTTCTATTTAACTTGTTCTGCCTTTATTTTTGCTAGATATTGCAGCTCTGGTCCAATTTGTAGGTTTAATACTTCCTTTTGTAAGAAAAGAAGATTGCCTGAACTCTTCTTCCATTAAAAAGTAATTCTGGTCTATAACCAAAAGCTTTCTTTCTGACGGTTCTATAGCTTTTTGTTCCACTAACAAAGCCACACTCTTGCCGCTCATATTTCTGTCAACTCTGCTGATTCCAGTGCACCTGATTGTCGTCACCCATATCTAGCCCTATGCTTTCCCCAATTTTTCTACATTGAAAATCCTTTGGCTCTCATTTTTCTCTCAACTCTTCTGATTCCAGTGCACCTGATTGTCGTCACCCATATCTAGCCCTATGCTTTCCCCAATTTTTCTACATTGAAAATCCTTTGGCTCTCATTTTTCTCTCAACTCTTCTGATTCCAGTGCACCTGATTGTCGTCACCCATATCTAGCCCTATGCTTTCCCCAATTTTTCTACATTGAAAATCCTTTGGCTCTCATTTTTCTGTCAACTCTTCTGATTCCAGTGCACCTGATTGTCGTCACCCATATCTAGCCCTATGCTTTCCCCAATTTTTCTACATTGAAAATCCTTTGGGTTCTTTGCACTCTGAAGACAAACAAGACTTACAGACATTATGATGTCACTGCAAGGTGCCCTAATGAGTTTGCAGATGAACTGGCTCCAGTGCTTTGCCGTCTTTTTCCCTTTGTTTACTCAATCAATATCTATTCTTCATCTTAGAAGCCCCTCTTGCTCAAGCTGTTCCTAAGAAGGGTGACCATTCCCTTTCTTTCAACTACCAATCAGCTGTATTAACTTCTGCTATAGCTAAAGTATTTGAAGCTTTGTTCAACTCCTGTTTCTTAAAAGATCTCGAATTTAACTTGATTATTTCTGATTACCAGTATGGTATCTGCAGGGTAAGAGCCACAAACGACCTCCTATCCTTTCTCACTCATGTATGGTCATCTTCCCTGAATAACTATGGGAAATCCCTCTTGTCGCCATTAATATCTCTAAGACTCTTAACAGTGTGGCACAAGGTTCTGTTAGCTAAGCTTCTTGTTTATGGCTTTACCCCTTCTCTCTGTTTTCTGATATCAAGTTTCTTTCTGACCGTTTCATATCTGTGGTTGTTGAAGGCTTAACGTCAAACTCATTCCCATTTATTAGTAGTGTTCCCCGGAATTCTGCTCTTTCACCTACTCTGTTCCTTCTGTTCAGCAATTATCTTCTCCACTTCCCATCTTCCTCTCATCTCCACGCCTTTGCCGACGATTCTAATCTTCACCACCTTCGTCTGTTGCTTGAAATCAGTTTCGTATCACTTTTTCTTCAGCTTGCAACTGTGATCTACAGAGTGTAAGTGAGTGGGGCATTCAAAACATAGTAAAGTTTAATGCCTCCAAGACTCAGTTTCTAACTATTTTTTTTAACTCTCCCTCTTGGTAGAACTGTTGCTTTCGAAAACTATGCATTTTATCCTTTTGTTCCTATTAACATAGGAATGCAAATAAAACACGCCGCTCGGCTTAGTCACACAGGTACTGTGTGGAGATTTGTAGCTTACAGATTAGTCGGTGCAGTGACTGCTTCTTTCCTTCCACTTTCAGACTCTGGAACTCTCTTCCTGCTTCACTAGTATTACCTTTCTTCTTTCAAAAATCTGATCTATCGTCATCTCAGGGCCTAAACCGGTCTTATATTAGGTCTTTAGTACTTTGCTATTGTTTCAGCCTGTTTTTTTTTTTATAGTTATCATTCTCTTATTATTGCCTTGTCATTGGATTCAGTTTTACGTCACAAACTCCCTTTTCTACTAAGGGCTAGGACGGTTGCCTTCTTGCGAAGGACTTGTTTTGGCAGATGTAATCGTTATCCTGAGTGTATGCCTGCTATTTTTCCGAACTCTTTTCTTAGTGCCCGAGCATGAAAATGGCAAATTTCATTGCCTTACTGGTTTCAAACAACTTCACACACACACACACACACACACACACACACACACACACACACACACACACACACACACACACACACACACACACACACACACACACACACACACACACACACACACACACTCACTCACTCACTCACTCACTCACTCACTCACTCACTCACTCACACACACACACACACACACACACACACACACACACACACACACACACACACACACACACACACACACACACACACACACACATACCCAAACACACACATATTCACTTAACACTGTCATCACTCATAGATGGCAGTGGCTCGTATATAATTATATGCTTTCATGAAGGACCCTTAAAAAAAAAGTATGGAATTTTATAAATAATTAAATACCGATGACCGTAAATAGGTATATGTAAAAAAGAATTCTGGTAGCCTAAACTATCTATCACGTTGTATCTACCTAAAGAATGCTACGTAAAGGTGTTATTACGAGTAACCAATCAGGGGTGTTGATCACGATGACGTCAGATATGCTGATGAACGAGGCGCGCGCGCGGGCCCGCAGCAGCATTTGGCAGTGAGGGATTTCAGGGAGCTTGTGACGCCGTTTTTTTTTTTTTTTTTTTTTTTTTTTTTTTTTTTTTTTTTTACAGGTGGATATGAAGGCATAAAAAGTAAATTAATTAATTAAAAATTTAAATTAAATTAATTAAATTAATTAATTAATTAAGCGATATAGATAGAGGAATACATAAACAAATGAATGAATTAATTAATAAATAAATATTGAAATATATGAATAGATAAATAGATTTAAAATTGAATAAATAAACAAATAGATAAATCATATAAATATATAAAGAAATCAATGGATTAAAAGAGTCAGTCACTCCTGTGAAATAGCCATGCTATGTATTGCAGGTTTTTGGGACATTTTTGGATTTTTTACATATGGGAGATTTTCCAAACAAAGGTTGCAAAGCAGTGACTTCTCTAATAGTTATTAATTACCGTTGTATATATATCTGGGTTACATAATCAAATAAATAATGGAGCTACTCACGACTGCAAACATTTAAATGACAATAAAAGGAGTGTCATGTCTGGGCAGTGGAGTCATGCAATGCTATAGCCACATTAGGACTTAATTAACTCTTAGCACGAGGGTCTGCCCCTCTCTTTTTTTCTCTCTTTATTTAATTTTGGTGCTTTTCCCTCCAATTCCCTTATATCCTTAATCCCCCTCCCCCCTTCATCCCCGCCTATCCCATCCTTAAAAAAGTCAAGGATAGTAGTGCATTCATGATTTTCGTCAATATATATACTTCAATTCCATCTCTCTAGGAATCAAAACTCTTATTGTATATCATGAAAAGACTTTGTAACTTTGACACCATTTTATCTGTATTATATGATTGGTTTTACGTCACTGACTCCCTTTTCTAATAAAGGCTAGGACGATGCCTTCTTGAGAAAGACTTTGGATTTGGCAGGTGTGATCGTTACCCTGATTGCATGCTCTTACTAACCTCAGACCATGGCTAGGCGCAAACCCTCGACAAGATGCCTCAAAGTCGCGGACGCAACCACTTTGCCACGTCCATCATATTGTCTTAGTTCTGTGATGAGACTTTTACTTATACAACGGAATGAAAAAGTTAAGAGAAATATCAGATAAGATACAAGAAAGTAGACTAAGACTGCTTCTTTCCATCTACCTCCAGATTCTGGAACTCTCTTCCTCCTTCTGTCTTTCCTAATTCTTATGACCTTTCATCCTTCAAAAAGCAGATCTATCGCCATCTCAGAAAAAATCAGTCAAAGTAAAGAGGACCCAGAGATATGGTGGACTAGGCTCTGAGATGGCGATAGATCTGCTTTTTGAAGGATGAAAGGTCATAAGAATTAGGACAGTTGCATTCTTGCAAAGGACTTGTTTTGGTAGATGTAATCATTACCCTGAGTGTATGCTCTAACTAACCTCAGTCCGTGACGGGGCGCGAACCCTCGACCTGCCGTCTCAGAGTCGCGGACGCTACCATTTTGCCACGGAGACTACCAAATGCATAGAAGAGAAGTAAACATTTAATTCTCAGTTCTCAGCTTGTGGGAAAAAAAAACTTACAATTGTTGAAACTAACTTAGTTGGAATTGTTATGAACAATCAGCTTAGTCACCGTGGCTCAAGCGGTAGCGTCAGCAACTCTGAGGCGTCAGGTCGAGGTTTCGCGCCCCGTCACGGTCTGAGGTTAGCAAGGGCATGCACTCAGGGTAAGGATTACATCTACCAAAACAAGTCCTTCGCAAGAAGGCAACCGTCCCAGCCCTTGGTAGAAAAGGGAATCCTTGACGTAAAACCGAATCCAAATCCATTGACTCCTGATCTTAGAATGAACCGAACCAAATGATGAAAAAATCCTCTCAACACCTATTTTTTTCATGAGTGTGATACCGGGACAGGCAAAGACTGCCCTAATCAATAATGGTCCGGGCACAAGAAAACACCTAGACGAAGGAAAAGAAAAAGGTTAAGGACAAGGCAGAGATGAGGTAATATCACACAAAGGAAAACGACAGACAGAAAAAAAAAGTCAAAGTATAGAGGACCCAGAGATATGGAGGACTAGCCCCTGAGATGACGATAGATTCTCTTTTTGAAGGATGATAGGTCATAAGAATTAGGGAAGAGAGTGCCTGCGATGCAACTGCCTTATATTACTGCGTTGGAGCATCCATTCCATTTTCTTTGAAATCATATCCAAGGTAGTTTCACTTTGCAAAAGAGGAGAAGGATGCTACACCATACTTGCCTAGATGAAGCTCTTTAAATGGTACACTTCTTTCACATAATGACATGAAAGTTCGTTCCGGTTTTACGTCACGGACTCCCTTTTCTACCAAGGGCTAGGACGGTTGCCTTCATGCGAAGGACTTGTTTTGGCAGATGTAATCCTTACCCTGAGTGCATGCCCTTGTTAACCTCAGACCGTGACGGGGCGCGAACCCTCAACCTGACGCCTCAAAGTTGCGGACGCTACCACTTGAGCCACGGTGACTACTTCGATATAAAAGAAATCCGGTATAGATACTGGAGAGCCATAGAAAACAAGTAATCAATTATGAAAGACTGTTGTTGTTCCGGTTTTACGTCGCGGACTCCCTTTTCTACCAAGGGCTAGGACGGTTGCCTTCTTGCGAAGGACTTGTTTTGGCAGATGTAATCGTTACTCTGAGTGCATGCCATTTCTAACCTCAGATCGTGACGGGGCGCGAACCCTCAACCTGACGCCTCTAAGTTGCGGGCGCTACCACTTGAGCCACGGTGACTACCTTGATATAAAAGATATCCGGTCTAGATACTGGAGAGCCATAGAAAACAAGTTATCAAGTATGAAAGATAGATACTAAAATATTAAATTTCGAAAGTAAGAGAATTGAGATCAATAGAATGATGCTGGAAAGAGTGAAAACAGAATAAAAATTTTGAAGGAGAAACTGAGAGAATGAATAAGTAGAACTCCAGAATGAAAGTTTGGAATAAATAGAATAAGTAGAACTCGAAATTGAAAGCCTAGAGTCTGAAAATGAAACAAAAATATGAATAAGAATGAGAACCTTAAGAGTTCCAACATAGAATTCCAGAATGAGTGGAATAAGTAGAACTCCAGAATTAGTCTGGAATAAGTAAAATAACTAGAACTCTAAATTAAAAGACTAGAGTCTGAAAAAGAAACAGAAATATGAATAAGAATGAGAACCTTAAGAGTTCCAACATAGAACTCCAGAATGAGTGGAATAAGTAGAACTCCAGAATTAGTCTGGAATAAGTAAAATAACTAGAACTCTAAATTAAAAGACTAGAGTCTGAAAAAGAAACAGAAATATGAATAAGAATGAGAACCTTAAGAGTTCCAACATAGAACTCCAGAATGAGTGGAATAAGTAGAACTCCAGAATTAGTCTGGAATAAGTAAAATAACTAGAACTCTAAATTAAAAGACTAGAGTCTGAAAAAGAAACAGAAATATGAATAAGAATGAGAACCTTAAGAGTTCCAACATAGAACTCCAGAATGAGTGGAATAAGTAGAACTCCAGAATTAGTCTGGAATAAGTAAAATAACTAGAACTCTAAATTAAAAGACTAGAGTCTGAAAAAGAAACAGAAATATGAATAAGAATGAGAACCTTAAGAGTTCCAACATAGAATTCCAGAATGAGTGGAATAAGTAGAACTCCAGAATGAATCTGGAATAAGTAAAATAATTAGAATTCGAAATTGAAAAACTAGGGTCTGAAAGAAAAAAAACAGAAATATGAAAAAGAATGAGAAACTTGAGAGTCACAACATAGAACTCCAGAATGAAAGTCTGGAATAAGTAAAATAATTAGAACTCGAAATTGAAAGACTAGGGTCTGAAAAAGAAACAGAAATATGAATAAGAATAAATTTGAGAGTTACAACATAGAACTCTATAATAAAAGACTGGAATAAGTAAAATAATTTGAACTCAAAATTGAAAGACTAGAGTCTGGAAAAGAAACAGAAATATGAATAAGAATGAGAACCTTGAGAGTTCCAACATAGAACTCCAGAATGAGTCTGGAATAAGTAGAACTCCAGAATGAGTCTGGAATAAGTAAAATAATTAGAACTCGAAATTGAAACCATAGAGTCTGAAAAAGAAACAAAAAATATGAATATTAAGAAACTTGAGAGTTACAACACAGTAAAATTCCATAATGAATGTCTGGAATAAGTAAACTAATTAGAACTCGAAATTGAAACAATAGAGTCTGGAAATTAAACAGAAATACGAAGAAGAATGAAAAACTTGAGGTAGTCTCCGTGGCTATATGGTAACGTCCGGGACTCTGTGTCGGCAGGTCGAGGGTTCGCTCCCTGTCACGGACTGAGGTTAGTAAGGGCATACACTCAGGGTAACGATTATACATGCCAAAACAATTCCTTCGCAAGAAGGCATCCGTCCTAGCCTTTAGTAGAAAAGGGAGTTCGAGACGTAAAACCGAATCAATGAGAAACTTGAGAATAGAAATTAGAACTCTTAAATGAGATAGTGGAGACCCGGCAAGGTCAGATTTACTTCCATGGACTGATGGATTCGGTTTTACGTAACGAACTCCCTTTTCTACTAAGGGCTAGGACGGTTGCCTTCTTGCGAAGGACTGGTTTTGGCAGATGTAATTGTTACCCTGATGTATGCCCTTACTAACCTCAGTCCGTGACGGGGCGCGAACCCTCGACTTGCCGCCTCAGAGTCGCGGACGCTACCATTTTGCCACGGAGACTACTGGAAACTTGAAATTCCTTTCAGATTATCGGGAGGTAAGATGAAATTGATTTTAAATGACTCCATGGGCAGCTTAGTAACTTGTGGATAGAGGATAATGTATAATCAGCTTCATAAAGGGGGGTTTACACGGTCAAACGGTTCGTCGAACGCGGTTCGACAGACAAGTGTTTGAAGTGATGTTCGAACGTGTGAACGGAGTATTTGGTTGTCGGACGCGTTTGTCGAACGTGTTCGACAACCAAATATCCCGTTCACACGTTCGAACATCATTTCAAACACTTGTCTGTCGAACCGCGTTCGACGAACCGTTTGACCGTGTAAACCCCCCTAAATACCGACAGATAACTTGTATGACTGGGAAAGTAGCTCTTAGACTTAGCACTGGTAGGGATTACAAACAAACAAACATTTATTTCCATTTTGCACAATGGTTATTCAACATAAATAGTAACTTATAAGTAGACATGTAATTAAACTAATAAATAAGAGGGTTAGACATATAGTTAAATTAAATGTAGCTTTCATAGAAAATAATAATGCTGTAATAAAAATGTTAACAAAAATGTCAATAATAAAGTAGAAAGTATGCCACTAGATACAGGATCGTTATTATCGGCATCATTTCCATATTTATTTCCTTACAATGAGAATAATTAGTTCTTAATGAGCAGCAACTATTTGTCCAAAAGAAAACTGTATAGTTTGCCTTTGAAAGCTGTGAAGGAGGATGCATTTTTAAGATGCTCTGGAATATTATTCCAGTGTTGGCCCTTTGATAGTGATCATCTTTGAACCTGCTTCTGTGTTTGTTCTGTGAATAAAGGGCTCACTGCTCTGTCTTGTGTTGGTTCCCCTTATATCCCTGACTGTTTTTAAATCAAATAGCCAGCTAGGATAATGATGGCCCAAAATTTTGAATGCAAAAACATAAATAGCATAAGCGACCTTATTTTCTGCCCGCAGCCACCCAAGTTTATTGAGAGCTGGTGTGATGTGGTCATATTTTATTATTCCTCCCAGGGCAACTCGAGCTGCAAAATTAATAAGCTTTTGTATTCTGTTTATCTGAGTCTTAGTGGTAGCTCCCCAAACAGTTGTGCAGTAATTAATGTGACTTAGGGCTAGAGATTCAACAACAGTTATTCGAGTGGTAGTCTCAAAATTGTCTTTTATACGTGATAAGTACATTAATGTTTCTGTAGCCTTTTTGCATACTTTATCTATGTGGGAATCAAACAACATGTGGTTATCAAAGTGAATTCCTAGGTTTTTGACTGTTTTGCTAGGTGTGATAATATTGTCGCAAAAATTAATTGTTGTGTTTTCTGGAATTTGTGCTATGTGGAACCTTGAACCAATAAATATGCACCGTGTTTTACTTTCGTTAATTAACAGCCCAATTTCTTGGAAATAGGTTTTAATTTTTGACAGAGTGTTTTCTGCTCTTAAAGTTAGCTCTGGGAGATTATTAATATCACCACTAAGGAGTAGTTGAGTGTCATCTGCATATTGTACGACTAGACAGTCAGAAATGAAAGAAGATAGATCATTTACGTAAATGGAGAAGAGGATAGGACCAAGTACTGATCCCTGTGGAACACCAAATGATACATTTTTTGGCACAGAGATAATGTTGTTAAGACGTATGGGCTGTTTACGATTAGATAGATACTCGCTAAACCAGCTTGGATCAATATTTAAGTTAATACATTTACTTAAAAGAATTTCATGGTTTACACTGTTGAAGGCTTTTGATAAGTCTAATAATATAAGCAAAGATATTTTTTTCATATCTATATTATTATATATACTATTCGTAACTTTAAGCAGTGCAGTTTCCGTCGAGAGTTTTGGTCTGAAACCATGTTGGTTAATCGTTAGTAGTCTATTTGATTCTAAATATGACATAAGTTGGCATGCAACAATTTTTTCTAATATTTTAGAGAAAATGGGTAGCAGGGAAATGGGACGATAGTTTGTCACATCTTCTCGGTCCCCCTTTTTATGCAGAAGTATTACATGTGCTATTTTCCAAGAGTCAGGAAACTTTTTAGTAACAATGGAAGTGTTCATAATAGTTAGAATATAGGATGCAATCACAGGTAGAGCATCTTTGATGAACTGAAATGGTATACCATCTGAACCATAAGAGCCAGAGTTTCTTAGGCTCTTTATGGTAAGAATTAGGGTAGCACAAGCGATAGGATTTATCTTGAAGTACTCTCTTGTGTTTTCATTGGAAGAATTGTCATTTAAGCAATTACTCATATTCACTGAGTTGATGTTTTCTTGAGTTTTTTCATATGTATTTTTGCCAACGTTAGCAAAATAGTTATTAAAGTTATCTGCTTTGTCTTTCAACTCCGTAATATTTTCATAACTTTCTGAGGTACTCTTTTCATTTGGTATCATGCTTCTTATCACTTTCCATATTGCTGCTGTATCATGTCTAGAGTCATTAAATTGTTTTTTGTAAAAGTCTTTTTTACTTACACTGATGAGAGATCTGACACGTTTCTTTTCTGTTTTATAACGTTCTCGGAGAGTCATATCATATCTATTCATTTTTAGCTCTTTTTGTATTTGATTTCTGTTTACACTTTCCACTTCTTTAAGAGAGTTAATCTAAGCTTTTGAATTGAAAATAAGTCTAAGGGGTGCTCCATAAGCGAGCGCAAACACACACACACACACACACACACACACACACACCACTCACTCACTCACTCACTCACTCACTCACTCACTCACTCACTCACTCACTCACTCACTCACTCACTCACTCACTCACTCACACACACACACACACACACACACACACACACACACACACACACACACACACACACACACACACACACACACACACACACACACACACACACACACAAGTCAAGAACCATTTGGCTATGGTTCTCAAACGCCGGACACAAATCGCAAGCATGGTAAAAAGTTCATATATGTGCGTGCGAGAAACAATAAAGCAATATTAAATGAAAATCTGCTAATTGTGGTTGTTCCCCAACGCATGCTAGGTCTTCCGAAGAGAGAGAGAGAGAGAGAGAGAGAGAGAGAGAGAGAGAGAGAGAGAGAGAGAGAGAGAGAGAGAGAGAGAGAGAGAGAGAGAGAGAGAGAGAGAGAGAGAGAGGAGAGAGAGAGAGAGAGAAATTTAACCCTGAAAAAAATACTTAAAAGGTGATGTTTAACAGCTTCAGGAATTAAAAATACGAATTACTCAAACTTTTCTTCATAAATAATTTAAAAAAAAACTTGAAACGAAAAAGAAATTCATCATAAATAATAAAAAAATAATTTGAAAGAATGAAAAAAAAAGAAAAAAGAATCTAAGAGAATAGAATAATCTTCATTAATGCATCATTTGGGACATGAGGACTACAAGGACCTGCAGCACTTAACACATAACACCCCGGCACTTGTGACCTCATGAGGTCAAGTTCACTGACTAATGGGCTGACTGAAGGTCTGCGTGACCAAGCTTCATGGAGATGGAATTATCTCTTAACATTATTTTTATCTCATAAATTT
>JAXCGZ010022222.1:0-15337 GCA_037179515.1 Halocaridina rubra | reverse complement strand
TTGAGACCAAGAGGATAGCCATAATTGCACAGAAAGTTGAGGCTGAAGGGTTGTATTACACCGCCTGCCCATTCTCACCTCTTCTGCCAGCTGTAATATGGATAGCGATTAAGCTTTCTGAGAGGGAGATAAACTCTAACCTTTCGCCACTCTATCCCTTTGAGTGGGCTCTTACGACACGCAGGAAATACGGATGTCTTATTTTTTTCCCCCCGAAGCTACTTCTGATAATATGAACGAATATCAAAATAATTAGAAGAAAGCATGTTAGATGTGATGGTATTAATCATTATAAAGAAGAAGAGGGGGAGGAGGAGGAGGATGAGAAGTAGAAGGAAGAGGAGAAGAAGTAGGAGAAAAAGAAGATTAATAATTTGGCGGAGTAGAAGAAGGAGGAGGGGGAGGGAGAGAAGAAGAGAAGAAAAAGAGGGAGAGGGGAGGAGGATAAGAAGAAGAAGAAGAAGAAGGAAAAGGAAGAGGAGGAGGAGGAAAAGGAGAAGAAGAAGAAGAAGAAGAAGAAGAAGAAGAAGAAGAAGAAGAAGAAGAAGAAGAAGAAGAAGAAGAAGAAGAAGAAGAAGAAGAAAAGAAAAGAGGAAGAAGAGGTGAAAAAGAAGGAGGAGGAGGAAGAGAAGAGGAAGAAGAGAAGAAGGAGGAAGAGAAGAAGAAGAAGAAGAAGACGCAGGAAGAGGAGGAGAAAGAAGATGAGAATGGGGAAGAAGAAGGAAGGATATTTTGTTCATGACACTATTCCTTCAAACATCGTTCTCCTTACATCGCACCTTCTGCATCCCCAATCTCCTTCCTACGAATCAGAAGCTCCCCCTTCTCTCCCCCCAGTCTCCCTTCTTCCCTCCCCCCATGTCTTCCTTCTTCCCTCCCCCCATGTCTCCCTTCTTCTCTCCCCCCAAGTCTCCCTTCTTTATCTAAACCTTTCATAGCAAGAGGAGCCATGGTATAGAAAAATAGAAAAAAAAAATAATACACAAAAACTTTAATGACCCTTATGTCCTATATCTTTAAGGTCTAAATTGGCCGATCATGTCATCCAAAATATGACTTCCATATCAAAACGAAGATGATTCACACATTCCACTCTTGTCAAAGGTGTGGATAGGATAGGGTTCGGCCATATTGGCCAGTGGACGCCATTTTGCGTCAAAGGACCTTAGATAGGTTGTATTGTCGCCTATTTTTAGTAGCCATTGGCGGTTAAAACTGTAATGCTTCAGTTAAGTAAAATTTCGCGAGTAATTATTATAGGGTCTCAATCGATGCAAAATGGTGCATCTAAAATAAGTTGACCAATATCATGTTCCTTTTATTTATCCTTTTTTCCCTTTGTATTATTATTATTATTATTATTATTATTATTATTATTATTATTATTATTATTATTATTGTTATTATTATTATTATTATTATTATTATTATTATTATTATTATTATTATTATATATATATATATATATATATATATATATATATATATATATATATATATATATTTTTTTTTTTTTTTTTTTTTTTTTTTAAGTGATAGAAAGGGACTTGAAAGAGTCCGAGACTAAATATGGAGTAGAGTATGTTAAAGAAATTCTTGAAAATGCTTAAACCAAACAAGTGGAAGATTTAAGGATTAACTTCTGATCCTATATGAATGACATTTTTAGAATACAGATTAAAATGGAACTTAAAACAAGGGACATGAATACGGAACGTGCAAAGCAGAATTAACGAAAAAAAAATATGTAAGAATGAAGTGTTCAATGAATGAGTATATTTTTCGACCACAAAATACACAAGATATGAATACTTGAATATAGAAAAAATATTAAGAAAAATAGTCTTTTATTTTGTTGAGACACGCAAAATAAGGATTAGAAGAAATTATGAACTCAGATTATTCCTTAAAGAAAATGAAAAAACATCTTGAATATATATATATATATATATATATATATATATATATATATATATATATATATATATATATATATATATATATATATATATATATATATATATATATATATATAGACACACACACACTTATAATGTAAGTTAACAACAGATGAAATAATATGCAAAATCTGAATTACTAAAAATTAAGTGTCTGTTAATAAGTTGAAAAATTGGTTGACAGACCAAAAGTCGGTATTGTGGAGAAAAGTAAATGTTAATATTGTTGATGAAATATAAAACCACAAGTTAGAGGAGACGAATATATTTACAATATCGATAAAAAAAAAGACAATGAGTTATTTTTAGTAATATGTTAAAAGTGTGTAAAAAAAAAAACTATCTTATACGCAAAATGTGATGTGTGTGCAATCGAATAAATATTGTTTTTTTTTTTTCATGGAAAATGCAAAATACGGATTAAGAAAGACTAAGAAATACGTTAATGGGAATTAAAAACTTTAAACAATATAATATCCTCAAGCAGAATGTTCCGGCTTTACGTCACGGACTCCCTTTTCTACCAAGGGCTGGCTAGGACGGTTGCCTTCTTGCGAAGGACTTGTTTTGGCAGATGTAATCGTTACCCTGAGTGCATGCCCTTGCTAACCTCAGACCATGACGGGGCGCTAACCCTCGACCTGACGCCTCAAAGTCGCGGACGCTACCGCTTGAGCCACGGTGACTACTTTAAACAATATAATGTTAAAATAGTTTAAATAAAAAGATGAATAATTAACATATGGCATTTGGGATAATTTAAGTCTATTGACTACAGAAGTAGTAAAAGAAAAAACAGAGATGAATAAAAACATCCCAAATGCAAAAATTTCACCAAAAAAAAGAAAACAGCTAATGAAATAAAAAGAAAAATATAACCAAAAGGAGAAAGAAGCAGGTTGATATGAACGAAAGAGGGGAGAGTATGTGAAATTATATGAAACTCTTTGACATTTTGTTTCTTTAACTGACAATTTTGTGAGAACTCCAGATTTCGCAATTACTAACTCTATAAATAATCTTGACATAATAGATATTCCGTCATGTAATTTTCTGTAGTTTTATAAAAACAGTAGATAAAGCACTAACAAAATGTATAATACGTAGCTGAGTTCTTTTCATTGTGTGTGTGTATATATATATATATATATATATATATATATATATATATATATATATATATATATATATATATATATATATATATATATATATATATATATATATATATATATATATATATATAAGCCTCTGATTTTGCAATGAGTATGAGAAAGATTTTAATGGATTGCCATAGCATTTACCTCTCATCTCTTTCTCTTTCTTTCTCTCTGTGTATCTATGTATCTATCTATATATCTATCTATCTGTATATATATATATATATATATATATATATATATATATATATATATATATATATATATATATATATATATATATATATATATATATATATATGAAAAGCTAGCGAAGAGAGTGTGGAGTGCAGAAGTGGTTGGAGGTAGGCCAAGAAAAAGACCTAGAATGAGATGGATGGATGGCATTAAAATGGCATTGGATGCACGTGGAATGTCAGTGGAGCAGGGGAAGAGATAGAGCATAAGTGAAAGAAGATTGTATATAGGTGACACGGGCCAAAGGGATTTCTCGCACATGCTTGCTCAGGGAACTGTGATGGACGGGTGTGACGAGAATTGCCATGTGATGAAGCGGTGGGGGTAAACCAGCTGCGGCTGTCGAATCTCACTGTAGAATATCCTTACCCTCCTACCTTGTGGGTAACCCAAGCAGGGTGGTAGGGGGGAATGCTGCAACCCTTTATCCCCAAGGAGCTAGGAGTAGTAGTTGAGACATGTTTAGATGGAGGTATATGCGTGTTCTTTGGCTTGGCCACTCCCCTTACAAAGGGGATGGGTCCTTTTGTGTGTGTGTGTGTGTATATATATATATATATATATATATATATATATATATATATATATATATATATATATATATATATATATATATTCATTCATTTTTATATTTTCAAGGCGAGTACATTTGATATTTTTATTTTCGAGGATATATAAGCTGAATAGTCTTTTGAATACATATTGTCTTCGTTGGTAAGTCCTTTCTCTCATGCTGTTAGCATGACGTGATTGGGCCAGTTTGCGCTCATTCTTGAGAAACTAATCATTTTGGTTACTTTTTCATATCATTTTGGTCCGATTTCTTAAACAGTGTAAACCTAGGCTATCATATTGCTAGTTAGCTAGACACACACAAATGGATTTCATAACCGCATCTGACGCGGTTCTGTGAATGGCTAGGATCCCGTACGGGATCCTAGCCATACAGAACCGCGTCAGATGCGTTTATGAAATCCATTTGTGTGTATCTAGCTAACTAACAATATGGTATCCTAGGTTTACACTGTTTAAGAAATCGGGCCTCTGTAAACTGATAAACCGCTTTAGCACAGCTAGGCTGCTGAAATGCCGCTCGCATAGGACAGGATTATTTGTCTGTTAAACGACAAAAGGCACTGTAAGGTCTTGTTGTAGAGCTTGGTTTCGGTTTTACGTCACGAACTCCCTTTCCAACTAAGGGCTAGGACGGTTGCCTTCTTGCGAAGGACTTGTTTTGGCAGATGTAATCGTTACCCTGAGTGTATGCCCTTACTAACCTCAGTCCGTGACGGGGCGCGAACTGAGGCATGTGGTGATTTTTTTTTTAAATTTCTTTTAACATTAAGTTTGAGATTTTGATGACGGAGCAGAGACAACACTTCCATGGATGGTGCCAGAACGGAGTGCCATTTTTATATATCCAAAAGACTCAACGAGAGATCGAATACACGATCCGTTGACAGATGAGAACTTTCACAAATAGGAGAATATTTAGACAGCACGAAGACTTTTATTTTGCCCGAATTATATTTAGCTTGGGTGTGTTTATCCCTCCTATGAGGAGAGATGTTGCCATTATTGAAAAAGAGAGACGGTAAACGAAAAAAGAATTAGGTTTGTGAAGCGTGCGTGTGTGTGTATATATATATATATATATATATATATATATATATATATATATATATATATATATATATATATATATATATATATATATAAGTGAAATCTTTTGCTTGAGGAAGTAAAGTTAACAATAGTTTTCAAGTTGAGAGAGAGAGAGAGAGAGAGAGAGAGAGAGAGAGAGAGAGAGAGAGAGAGAGAGAGAGAGAGAGAGAGAGAGAGAGAGAGAGAGATAATTGTCCTTAGGAAAGAAGATTTTGAGGGTTTTGTAAGGAAGAAGAGGAAGAAAAGTAGGAAGAAGGGGACACTAATGGAAGCCAGTAACAATGCGTAAAGTCATGATGGAGGCAAAAGGGGGGTATGGTAGTGCATACTAAGTAGGGGGAGGGGGGAGCGGGGGAAGAGGGTTAAAGAAGATGTAGGAGTAGAAATGAGGGAGGGAGGGAGGGAGGGAAGTAGATGAAGCAGGTAACATATGTATTGTAACTCTAGTCTAAAGGGGGGTTTACACGGTCAAACGGTTCGTCGAACGCGGTTTGACAGACAAGTGTTTGAAGTGATGTTCGAACGTGTGAACGGGGTATTTGGTTGTCGAACACGTTCGACAAACGTGTTCGACGACCAAATACTCCGTTCACACGTTCGAACATCACTTCAAACACTTGTCTGTCGAACCGCGTTCGACGAACTGTTTAACGTGTAAGCCCCCCTTAACAGGATAAATAGGATGGTTCCTATTTCATGATTTAGGAGCTATGTATGAACGCAATAACAGAACCCTATTCATCAAGATATTTTTATATTGGAATAAAAAAAAAAAATATAGCGCGTTCTTAAATCGTAATTATAATATTTATTTTACTGATATTTATTTTTCTGAATATGCTAACGATTATCTGAATTATCTGAAAACAATATTTTCTTAATTTATTTTAAAAACCAAAATTCAGTAAATTCTATAAAGGTTGTGTTTATAGTGACCAACTTCAGATCTCGGTAATCTGCTGAAGCAATCCTGTAAATTGCTTCAGACAATAAATGAAAGTCTACCAATCCAGAAAAGTATCTCTAGTCTTCCAGTCAATAGCATTTATCCGTATCTAAGGAATTTTGAACTTTCTAGAGGATCAGGTCTTAGTTCGTGATGGCTATTCTGTGCAAGAGGATTTTCTGTACATGTTAACGAGGCCCTCATTCTTGGCTTCGCGGAATAAAAAATAAAGATGTTGATATGGAAAGTTGAATCTGCAATAAAAGTTCAGTATTTACAAAATACCTGAATAAGTAAAAAAGGAAGTTAATTAAAATTACTCTTGTGTGTATCGTTGAGGGAGGAGTAAATGATAACAAACAAACAAACAAACAATCCAGCAATGGTTATTCAACATTAATAGTAACTTATAAGTAGACATGTAATTAAACTAATAAATAAGAGGGTTAGACATATAGTTAAATTAAATGTAGCTTTCATAGAAAATAATAATGCTGTAATAAAAATTTTAACAATAATGTTAATAATAAAGTAGTATGACACTAGATACAGGATCGTTATTATCGGCATCATTTCCATATTTTTTTCCTTACAATGAGAATAGTTAGTTCTTAATGAGCAGCAACTATTTGTCCAAAAGAAAACTATATAGTTTGCCTTTGAAAGCTGTGAAGGAGGATGCATTTTTAAGATGCTCTGGAATATTATTCCAGAGTGTTGGCCCTTTAATAGTGATCATCTTTGAACCTGCTTCTGTGTTTGTTCTGTGAATATAGAGCTCACTACTCTTTCTTGTGTTAGTTCCCCTTATATCCCTGACTGTTTTTAAATCAAATAGCCAGCTAGGATAATGATTGTCCAAAATTTTGAATACAAATACATAAATAGCATAAGCGACCTTGTTTTCTGCCCGCAGCCACCCAAGTTTATTGAGAGCTGGTGTGATGTGGTCATATTTTCTTATTCCTCCCAGGGCAACTCGAGCTGCAAAATTAATAAGCTTCTGTATTCTGTTTATCTGAGTCATAGTGGTAGCACCCAAACAGTTGTGCAGTAATTAATGTTACTTAGGGCTAGAGATTCAACAACAGTTATTGGAGTGGTAGTCTCAAATTGTCTTTTATACGTGATAAGTACATTAATGTTCCTGTAACCTTTTTGCATACTTTATCTATATGGGAATCAAACAACATGTGGTTATCAAAGTGAATTCCTAGGTTTGACTGTTTTGATAGGTGTGATAATATTGTCGCAAAAATTAATTGTTGTGTTTTCTGGAATTTGTGCTATGTGGAACCTTGAACCAATAAACATGCATTGTGTTTTACTTTCGTTAATTAACAGCCCAATTTCTTGGAAATAGGTTTTAATTTTTGACAGAGTGTTTTCTGCTCTTAAAGTTAGCTCTGGGAGATTATTAATATCACCACTAAGGAGAGTTGAGTGTCAACTGCATATTGTACGACTAGACAGTCAGAAATGAAAGAAGATAGATTATTTGCGTAAATGGAGAAGAGGATAGGACCAAGTACTGTGTCAACTGCATATTGTACGACTAGACAGTCAGAAATGAAAGAAGATAGATTATTTACATAAATGGAGAAGAGGATAGGACCAAGTACTGATCCCTGTGGAACACCAAATGATACATTTTTTGGCACAGAGATAATGTTGTTAAGACGTGTAGACTGTTTGCGATTAGATAGATACTCTCAAAACCAGCTCGGATCAATATTTAAGTTAGTACATTTACTTAAAAGAATTTCATGGTTTACACTGTCGAAGGCTTTTGATAAGTCCAATAATGCAAACAGAGATATTTTTTCATATCTATATTATTATAGATACTATTCGTAACTTTGAGCAGTGCAGTTTCCGTCGAGAGTTTCGGTCTGAAACCATGTAGGTTAATAGATAATAGTCTATTTGACTCTAAATATGACATAAGTTGGCATGCAACAATTTTTTCTAATTATTTAGAGAAAATGGGTAGTAGGGAAATGGGACGATAGTTTGTCACATCTCTGTCCCCCTTTTTATGCAGAGGTATTACATGTGATATTTTCCAAGAGTCAGGAAACCTTCTTAGTAACAATGGAAGTGTTCTTAATAGTTAGAATATAGGATGCAATCATGGGTAGCGCATCTTTGATGAACTGAAATGGTATACCATCTGAACCATAAGAGCCAGAGTTTCTTAGGCTCTTTATGGTAAGAATTAGGGTAGCACAATCGATAGGATTTATCTTGAAGTACTCTCTTGTGTTTACATTGGAAGAATTATCATTTAAGCAATTACTCATATTCACTGAGTTTATGTTTTCTTGATTTTTTTCATATGTATTTTTGCCAACGTTAGCAAAATAGTTATTAAAGTTTTCCGCTTTGTCTTTCAACTCCGTAATATTTTCATAACTTTCTGAAGTAACTCTTTTCATTTGGTATCATGCTTCTTATCACTTTCCATGTTGCTGCTGTATCATGTCTAGAGTCATTAAATTGTTTTTTTGTAAAAGTCTTTTTTACTTACACTGATGAGAGATCTGACACGTTTCTTTTCTGTTTCATAACGTTCTCGGAGAGTCATATCATATCTATTCATTTTTAGCTCTTTTTGTATATGATTTCTGATTTGCATTGCCTCTTTGATGTCATTAGTTAGCCAGGGGGCTGAGGGGTGGGTTATTTTTCTTGTTACAATGGGTGCACAACTATCTAAGCATTCAAGGAAGACTTTTGTTAGAATCTCAACCTGCAAATCGACGTTATCTGTGTATTTAATTCTATTAAGTACATTTGTGTTGTTGACTAATGTTTCACAAAAGATATCAGGGGAGTAATTTTTTTAGACACCGGAATGTCTTGAAGAGAGGCTTCCTTTTGGGCTTGTTTATGTTTAGGTATTTGTTAATAAAAAAAAATACACGTTTTTATTAGCTTGATATATTCTATGCTAAATGCGTGTTGTATGAAAGTATTATGTATTTAATTCCTTTGTGATTTTTCAAATACTTAACTTTCAGTATGCTGTCTATTTTTGTCGCATGTTTCGGTGTTACGTCTCGAACTCCCTTTTTCCACTAAGGGCTAGGACGGTTGCCTTCTTACGAAGGACTTATTTTGGCAAATGTAATCGTTACCCTGAGTGTATGCCCTTACTAACCTCAGTCCGTGACGGGCGCGAATCCTCGACCTGCCGACACAGAGTCTCGGACGCTACCATTTAGCCACGGAAATTCAAATACTTGACTTTTAGTATGCTGCTTATTTTTGTCGCATTTGATTAATATTCCTTGTTCTAGTGTTCGAGAAGCATCTCCCAGAATATATAATTGAGCACTTTTGATATTAACTTCTATTTGTCTATAACATAAGCCATTTTCCCTATATTAGATGAATGGCTGAGTCAAGGCATAATACTCTGACTCTTTGAGAGCAGAAAATACAGAGGAGGGGATTCCCAGTCCCCTCGCTCCGCCCCTTTTAGTCGACTTTTACGACAATAAGGGGAACACGGAGGAAGTATTCTTACCCCCCTCTCTCAGGGGGAAGTGGAATCAGGTATTCATAGAAGCCTATTTGAAAGTTTTCGAAGTTTCTTAAAGAGTCTTACTTTGCTCAGATTACTAAATTTGAGACGTCATGTACATATGCTTTCGTAGGCCTGTGACAAGCTTCAATTATTGAGAGTGTGTAGGATAGTACAGTACTAAATTTATTTTATTTATACGGTGTTGCTCACATTTTCATTAAAGCACTTCATACCCTATATAAATACACAGTGCTCAGGCTGTACATATGGTTCTATTCACAACATATAGTATATATATATATATTATATATATATATATATATATATATATATATATATATATATATATATAATATATATATATATATGTTCCGGTTTTACGTCTTGGACTCCCTTTTCTACCAAGGGATAGGACGGTTGCCTTCTTGCGAAGAACTTGTTTTGGCAGTTGTAATCGTTACCCTGAGTGCATGCCCTTGCTAACCTCAGACCGTGACGGGGCGCGAACCCTCGACCTTATATATTTTATTAGTTAGCGAAATCCCCGAGGAAGGGTTGTGGATGATATTATTAATATATAAGCATTAAACATAATTTAGTGTTTTCCTTCTTAGTGACTTTTTTTCTTCAAGTTTGGCTCTTTTTAATTAAGCAGTAATAAAACCCTTAAGGTGTATTCTAATGGCAACTGAATTGTAAGTGAAGAAAAAAAGCAAAATGTAAAAGGCAACACGAAAATTGATCAAAATGTCAAAATATTTCTTATTAATGAACCACGGCTGGTTAAAGAGGCATAAAACAAACAAAACAAACAAACAAAACAAAAACATTTATTTACATTTTGTACAATGGTTATTCAACATTAATAGTAACTTATAAGTAGACATGTAATTAAACTAACAAATAAGAGGGTTAGACATATAGTTAAATTAAATGTAGCTTTCATAGAAAATAATAATGCTGTAATAAAAATGTTACAATAATGTTAATAATAAAGTAGTAAGTATGCCACTAGATACAGGATCGTTATTATCGGCATCATTTCCATATTTGTTTCCTTACAATGAGAATAATTAGTTCTTAATGAGCAGCAACTATTTGTCCAAAAGAAAACTATATAGTTTGCCTTTGAAAGCTGTGAAAAAGGATGCATTTTTAAGATGCTCTGGAATATTATTCCAGAGTGTTGGCCCTTTGATAGTGATCATCTTTGAACCTGCTTCTGTGTTTGTTCTGTGAATAAAGAGCTCACTGCTCTGTCTTGTGTTGGTTCCCCTTATATCCCTGACTGTTTTTAAATCAAATAGCCAGCTAGGATAATGATGGTCCAAAATTTTGAATACAAAAACATAAATAGCATAAGCGACCTTATTTTCTGCCCGCAGCCACCCAAGTTTATTGAGAGCTGGTGTGATGTGGTCATATTTTCTTATTCCTCCCAGGGCAACTCGAGCTGCAAAATTAATAAGCTTCTGTATTCTGTTTATCTGAGTCTTAGTGGTAGCTCCCCAAACAGTTGTGTAGTAATTAATGTGACTTAGGGCTAGAGATTCAACAACAGTTATTCGAGTGGTAGTCTCAAAATTGTCTTTTATACGTGATAAGTACATTAATGTTCCTGTAACCTTTTTGCATACTTTATCTATGTGGGAATCAAACAACATGTGGTTATCAAAGTGAATTCCTAGGTTTTTGACAGTTTTGCTAGGTGTGATAATATTGTCGCAAAAATTAATTGTTGTGTTTTCTGGAATTTGTGCTATGTGGAACCTTGAACCAATAAATATGCACTGTGTTTTACTTTCGTTAATTAACAGCCCAATTTCTTGGAAATAGGTTTTAATTTTTGACAGAGTGTTTTCTGCTCTTAAAGTTAGCTCTGGGAGATTATTAATATCACCACTAAGGAGTAGTTGAGTGTCATCTGCATATTGTACGACTAGACAGTCAGAAATGAAAGAAGATAGATCATTTACGTAAAGGGAGAAGAGGATAGGACCAAGCACTGATCCCTGTGGAACACCAAATGATAAATTTTTTGGCACAGAGATAATGTTGTTAAAACGTATGGACTGTTTACGATTAGACAGATACTCGCTAAACCAGCTTGGATCAATATTTAAGTTAATATATTTACTTAAAATAATTTCATGGTTTACACTGTCAAAGGCTTTTGATAAGTCTAATAATATGAGAAGAGATATTTTTTTCATGTCTATATTATTATATATACTATTTGTAACTTTAAGCAGTGCAGTTTCCGTCGAAAGTTTCGGTCTGAAACCATGCTGGTTAATACTTATTATTCTATTTGATTCTAAATATGACATAAGTTGGCATGCAACAATTTTTTTCTAATATTTTAGAGAAAATGGGTAGCAGGGAAATGGGACGATAGTTTGTCACATCTTCTCTGTCCCCCTTTTTATGCAGAGGTATTACATGTGCTATTTTCCAAGAGTCAGGAAACTTTTTAGTAACAATGGAAGTGTTCATAATAGTTAGAATATAGAATGCAATCATGGGTAGAACATCTTTGATGAACTGAAATGGTATACCATCTGAACCATAAGAGCCAGAGTTTCTTAGGCTCTTTATGGTAAGAATTAGGGTAGCACAATCGATAGGAATTATCTTGAAGTACTCTCTTGTGTTTTCATTGGAAGAATTGTCATTTAAGCAATTACTCATATTCACTGAGTTGATGTTTTCTTGAGTTTTTTCATATGTATTTTTGCCAATGTTAGCAAAATAGTTATTAAAGTTTTCTGCTTTGTCTTTCAACTCCGTAATATTTTCATAACTTTCTGAGGTACTCTTTTCATTTGGTATCATGCTTCTTATCACTTTCCATGTTGCTGCTGTATCATGTCAAGAGTCATTAAATTGTTTTTTGTAAAAGTCTTTTTTACTTACACTGATGAGAGATCTGACACGTTGCTTTTCTGTTTTATAACGTTCTCGGAGAGTCATATCATATCTATTCATTTTTAGCTCTTTTTGTATTTGATTTCTGATTTGCATTGCCTCTTTGATGTCATTAGTTAGCCAGGGGGCTGAGGGGTGGGTTATTTTTCTTGTTACAATGGGTGCACAACTATCTAAGCATTCAAGGAAGACTTTTGTTAGAATCTCAACCTGCAAATCGACGTTATCTGTGTATTTAATTCTATTAAGTGCATTTGTGTTGTTGATTAATGTTTCACAAAAGATATCAGGGGAGTAATTTTTTAGACACCGGAATGTCTTGAGGAGAGGCTTCCTTTTGGGCTTGTTTATGTTTAGCATAGCAATGTTCAGCTCGTGGTCTGCAATTGGGCAGGGAACTACGTCCCAATAGAGTATACTTTCCACTTTATTTGTTATTATCAGATCTATAAGAGTCCTAGAATTGGGGGTTATGCGGGTCGGTTTTGTCACTATTTGTGTTAACTTCACAGTGTTGATCACCCTTTTCATTTTGTTATCTGCTGAGAGCAAGTCATCATTAAAATCACCAAGTATGTATATGGGTTTATGACGCACACAGATATTTCTGAATGTTTCTAGTAGATGATTGAATGAACTGGTAGGTGCTTTAGGGTGACGGTAAACACACCCTACAATGAAAGATGGAAGTTTCTGATATTGCACAGTGATCCATAAATCTTCGAGCTCCTCAGTTTTTTCTAAACCTGTGGTTATTTCTGATGCACTAAGATAATTTCTAACATAAATACAAACCCCACCCCCTCGGCCATGGTCATTGCAAAATATTTTAAACTCTGGGATATTCACATATCTATTTTCAGTTGTAGGAGGAAGCTAAGTTTCACTTACACAGAGGATGTCTATGTTGTAGTCTTTTGTTAGCATTATTATTTCCTCAAAATGAGCGAGCAGGGACTGAGCGTTCACATGTACTAATGTTACATTCTTACCATGTTTCATTGGGGTGGTATCCATAGTCATAGTTGTAGTTTCGACTGTGTGATTCTGCTGGGAATTCATCATTGTAGTGTGTTCTGGGGTTAGCCCATGGATCCTGGTGTCTGTACCTGCCGTTGGATGTGTAACGCTGGTTTGAGTACGTGCCGTGGTATGATCGGGCCTTCCCAAAGTTTGTATGCCTAGGTGAGTGTCTAGGGTTGTAAGAGCCATCACTCCAGGAGAAGTCTCTTGTGCGTGGACGGCGATAAGAGAAGTTTGTATCGTGTCTCTTTCTGTAGTCTCGCGTATAGGGGATTGTTTCATTAGCTCTTTGCTGTTTATTTTGGTATGACTGTAGTTTGGTATATTTTGTAGAATACCCAGGTTGTGTCCATTGTTTGCCCCCACGAAATGGCTGGACACTTGTGCCTGTAGGCCATTGATTCAGTTTGTAAGGCACATATTCAAATCCTTTCGATATCGTTATTGCGAAGGAAACCCAGTTTGGTTTGCGAGAAAGCTCCTTAATCAAGACTTCTTCAGAAGGAATGCCTTGATTTGTCAATGTATTACGTATCTCTCTCTCAAAGGGGTTGCCAGGAATGCGAATATATATTTGAGCTGTAACCCTTGCACTTGCATTATTGGGCAACTGTGGCTGTGGGGGAGAGGACTTCGATGGAATGTTTAGAATAGAGACTGCTGCTATTTTGTCTTTTCTGTTTTCTTCATTGTTTTGCAGCCTATTGCTGGGTTGGTTATTTGTGCTGGAAGATGTAATTTGGTTGTCCTGGTTAGTGATAGTTGCTGTGTTGTTAGGAGTAGTGGAGATTGACTCTATATCTTCTTTGCTGTTTTGCAACTCTTTACCAGGTTGGTTGTTTGTGCTGGGAAGAATCTTGTTCTGGTTAGTGCCTGTTGTTGTATTGTTAGGAGTAGTGGGAAAGGACGCTGTTGTTTCATCACTATTTTGTAACCTGTTACTGATTTGATTATTTATGCTAGATGGTGTATTCAGGTTGTCTTGATGACTATCACTTTTATCTGGATCTACCTCTTCTTCACTACCACTGTCACATTCGTCTCTCAATGCACTGAAGGAATTGTGAGTAGAGACAGAAAACCTAGTTTGCAAAACCCGAGGGTTGTTGATAGAAGGGACATCATCGTTGTTAGGTGACAGCGCTGAACTGAGAGGTGGAGATGTTTCTAATAGCAGTTTCAACCTAGAATTATCTCTTTTAAGTAGGACAATGTCAGATTCTAGCAAACCCACCTTGTGTTGTAAGGTTTTCACCTTTTCAGCATCTGCTTCCAAAATTTTCACCTTATCTGCAAGACTTTCTATCATTCGATGTAGGTCTCCTATGTCGTGTGTTTTTTTAGACTCTATGGATTTTACAACCGAAGTTTGAGGTTGAAAGAGTTTGTCAAGTTCACCATTCATTGAGATATTCAGGACACTTGCGCTAAAAGTGATTATGTTTGTAATTATCTCTTTTTTTACACGTTTTTTTATGATGTGTTTACCACTGTATTGGGGAAAGAGTTCCACTACCTTCGAAAGCAAAAGTTGACTTGTTTTGTACAGAGTGACTTTTTAATTTTTTACAATTCCCTTCTGATGTCCTCACGTGAATATACGAATATTCTGTCCAGAGATGGTATAAACACTTCGGGAAAATTATCAGTATTTACACACGGAAGGTCAGAAAGGTCAACATTTTCCGATGAGGACATTCTGGTGTGAATGGGAGGGAAACTGCGGTATGAGGGGAACTGCAGGTTCACCTAAGAAAGGTCCTTTTTAGGTCGGTCGCGAGAGGTTGTGGTTGAAATCGGTAACACTGGGAGAGACACTCTCAACGGTTTCTGATATGTTATAAGATTATAATGAATTTTCTTTGTATCTTTTTAAACACTAAAGTTG
>JAXCGZ010022221.1:0-15353 GCA_037179515.1 Halocaridina rubra | reverse complement strand
TTGTGATTACCTAATTGTGTTTACGGGAAAGAGCCCAAAGCTCGTATCTTCCCGTCTCCTGATCGCTTCCATTTTAGACTTAGTGATACTTATCATACCTGTCCTTAAAACTATGGATTGAGATAGCATTAACTACCTCCTCGCTTAGCCAATTCCAATTATCAACTACTCTTACACTGAAAAAGTATTTCCTTACATCCTGCAAAGAAGTTTTCTTACGAAGCTTCAAACTATGACCTCTACTTCTAGAGCCAGCCATATCAAAATATCGATCCCTATCCACTCTATCATAACCATGAAGGAATTTAAAGACTGTCACCATATCCCCCCTTACTCTTCTAGCTTCCAGTGATGGTAAGTCTAATTCCCTCAGCCTCTCATCATAACTGAGATTGCGTATTTCTGGCACCAGTTTCGTGGCATGTCTTTGAACTTTTTCAAGCTTAGCTATGTGCTTTTTCAAGTGCGGATTCCAAAAGGGGGCTGCATATTCGAGTTTTGGCCTCACATAGGTTACATAAATATTTCTGAACATTTCCTTGTCCATGTGCCTGAAGGCTACCCTTACATTTGATAAGAATGCATATGCTGCCCTTACTATGCCATTTATATGTATTTCTGGAGACAAATCTGCCAGTATGTTTACTCCTAGGTCTCTCTCATTTTCTGTCTCTTGAAGTTGTACTCCAGCCACCGAGTAGTCAAGCTTGGGCCTTCTTGCACTTGTACCCATTCTCATTACCTTACATTTTGAAGTATTGAATTTCATTAGCCACTTTTCTGACCACTCATGCAGATTATTTAGATCCTCCTGAAGTTCTCTACCATTGTTCTCGTTTTTTACTTTCTTCACAATCTTTGCATCATCTGCAAACATATTCATGAATGAATTTACAAACTCTGGTAGGTCATTTACATATACAAGGAACAAAAGTGGCCCTAAAACTTAACCCTGTGGAATCCACTACTAACTCTTCTCCATTCAGACACTGAGTGTCTTACTCTAACCCTCTGTTCCCTTCCTTCTAAGTAAGTTTTTATCCATTCCAAAACATTTCCACCTATTCTAGCCATTGCTTGCAGCTTCCTAATAAGTCTCCCATGTGGAACAGTGTCAAACGCTTTCTGGAAGTCTAGGAATATGCAATCTGCCCAGCCCTCTCTTTCCTGTAAGATTTGGCTTACCTCATCATAAAATTCTAATAAGTTTGTTACTGTTGATCTACCTTCTCTGAAGCCATGTTGCCTCACTGACAAAAAGTTGAAGGATTCCAAGTGAAGAGAGATATGTTTCCTTAGTAGTTTCTCCATAACTTTGCAAACTATGCTGGTCAAGGAAACTGGTCTATAGTTCAGAGCCGTATCCCTCCTTCCCTTTTTGAAGATAGGTATCACATTTGCTTGTTTCCAGCATCTTGGAATCTCCCCCGACTCCAGTGACTCCTTAAATATAATACTTAGTGCCACTGATATTGTGTTTGCGCATTTTTTAAGCACATGAGGGGATATGTCATCAGGACCTGTAGCTTTATGAACATCTAAATCCATCAGCGCTTTGCATACCTCTGTGGCTGTAAGGTTGATGTTCTCTAATACCGGCCCTTGAGCTTCTATCACTGCAATCTGAGGGGGTGGGGTATTTTCTACTGTAAATACTGACTGAAACTCCTTGTTCAATTCTTTGCAGATCTCTTCATCCGTCTCAGTGATGCTTCCATCCGCTCTCTTTAGCCTTAAAACCTGTTCTTTTACCTTCAGTTTTCCTCTGATAAAGCTGTGGAAAAGCTTGGGATTTTCTTTAGCCTTCCTGGTGATGTCCCTCTCATAGTCTCTCTCTGCCTCTCTCCTTTTACTTAGGTAGTCATTTCTTGCTCTTTTGTAGGTTTGCCAGGCATTTATGTTTTTTCTCCTCCTATACCTTTTCCAGCATTTGTCTCTCCACTCCTTAGCTCTTTTACACCCATTATCGAACCATTTCTCTCTGGCATGAATTACACCTACTTTGGTGACAGGTATGCAGCAATCTACTATCTTCCCATATTTCTCACAAAAGATGTCATACATTTCTTGTATAGATTTGTTGTAAAATAAGGTTCTCCAGTCAATAACTGCAAAAAGCTCATTCATTTTGATGTAATCTCCTTTCGGATAGTTCCTCCTCATGTCCTCAGTGCCTCTACTCTCAGGAAGAATATCTTCAATGATATACTCCATCAACAACACACAGTGGTCACTCTTTCCAATTGGTGGTTCATACTCAATATTTTCAATATCCAACACATTATCTGTGAACACTAGATCAAGTAGTGATAGCTCATCCCCACCCCTGGCCCTTGTTGGTTCCATTACATGTTGGTGTAGGAAATTCCCTTGTACGCAATCTAGGAATCTTGCCCCGAATGAGTCCTCACCACTGTGTGGGTCAAGATTTATCCAATCTATCTCTTTATGATTAAAGTCTCCCATAATCAAAATCCTACATTTTTTTTCCCGTGCCATGTTAACAACTGAGTTTATGACTTCAATAGTACCTATATGACTTTCCTCATAAACTTCAAGCCTATTTTGGTTCCTTGGTGGGTTGTATACAACAGTTATTATAATGCTCTCTGACCCAGTATTTATGCGAGCAACAAGAAATTCCTTGAACTCACTTTCTATAGCCAAGTTTATTTATTCGACTTGAATCCTTTCACTTATGAGCAGTGCTATCCCTCCACCAGTCCTCTCAGATCTTTTAACCCTTAGTATTCTGAAACCCTTAGGAAAAACTGTGACACTGTTTATGTCCTCACTCAACTTTGTCTCTGTAATTGCTACTATATCTGCCTTACTGTTGTGAATCCTATCTTTTAATTCTACTGCCTTACCAGCTAATCCATCAGCATTTGTGTATAACAATCTTAATGAGGCCCCATCCCCTGATCTTCTGCCATTATCTTCTTTATCTCCCCTTTGTCTGGAAGAACTCTGTAATGAAAATTTTTCTTCTCTTCTTCATTTCTTTCATCATTTAACCTTCTTGCCTCTTGCAACAAGTTTTTGATCTTTCCCATCTCTTCCTGTGTTCTGTATTGTCTAATGAACACTTCTTTGAATTCTTGAAGGTCTTTTAGACTTTTTTTTCTCAACAATATTTCCCTACCTGTTTCCCCTCTCTCAAAGGTTACTTTTGTTGGTCTCAGCTTTCCTTCCCTCGAATATTTACCTAGTTGGTGTATGTTTACAATATCCTCAGGACCACATACTACTCCAAGCTTTCTTATCAGGTCTACAACCCTAGCTTTATTTTCTTCAAGTCTCCCCTGCCATGTTGGCTCCTGGGACTCGCTTATGCCTGAGATTACCACTGTGATTACCTAATTGTGTTTACGGGAAAGAGCCCAAAGCTCGTATCTTCCCGTCTCCTGATCGCTTCCATTTTAGACTTAGTGATACTTATCATACCTGTCCTTAAAACTATGGATTGAGATAGCATTAACTACCTCCTCGCTTAGCCAATTCCAATTATCAACTACTCTTACACTGAAAAAGTATTTCCTTACATCCTGCAAAGAAGTTTTCTTACGAAGCTTCAAACTATGACCTCTACTTCTAGAGCCAGCCATATCAAAATATCGATCCCTATCCACTCTATCATAACCATGAAGGAATTTAAAGACTGTCACCATATCCCCCCTTACTCTTCTAGCTTCCAGTGATGGTAAGTCTAATTCCCTCAGCCTCTCATCATAACTGAGATTGCGTATTTCTGGCACCAGTTTCGTGGCATGTCTTTGAACTTTTTCAAGCTTAGCTATGTGCTTTTTCAAGTGCGGATTCCAAAAGGGGGCTGCATATTCGAGTTTTGGCCTCACATAGGTTACATAAATATTTCTGAACATTTCCTTGTCCATGTGCCTGAAGGCTACCCTTACATTTGATAAGAATGCATATGCTGCCCTTACTATGCCATTTATATGTATTTCTGGAGACAAATCTGCCAGTATGTTTACTCCTAGGTCTCTCTCATTTTCTGTCTCTTGAAGTTGTACTCCAGCCACCGAGTAGTCAAGCTTGGGCCTTCTTGCACTTGTACCCATTCTCATTACCTTACATTTTGAAGTATTGAATTTCATTAGCCACTTTTCTGACCACTCATGCAGATTATTTAGATCCTCCTGAAGTTCTCTACCATTGTTCTCGTTTTTTACTTTCTTCACAATCTTTGCATCATCTGCAAACATATTCATGAATGAATTTACAAACTCTGGTAGGTCATTTACATATACAAGGAACAAAAGTGGCCCTAAAACTTAACCCTGTGGAATCCACTACTAACTCTTCTCCATTCAGACACTGAGTGTCTTACTCTAACCCTCTGTTCCCTTCCTTCTAAGTAAGTTTTTATCCATTCCAAAACATTTCCACCTATTCTAGCCATTGCTTGCAGCTTCCTAATAAGTCTCCCATGTGGAACAGTGTCAAACGCTTTCTGGAAGTCTAGGAATATGCAATCTGCCCAGCCCTCTCTTTCCTGTAAGATTTGGCTTACCTCATCATAAAATTCTAATAAGTTTGTTACTGTTGATCTACCTTCTCTGAAGCCATGTTGCCTCACTGACAAAAAGTTGAAGGATTCCAAGTGAAGAGAGATATGTTTCCTTAGTAGTTTCTCCATAACTTTGCAAACTATGCTGGTCAAGGAAACTGGTCTATAGTTCAGAGCCGTATCCCTCCTTCCCTTTTTGAAGATAGGTATCACATTTGCTTGTTTCCAGCATTCCCCGACTCCAGTGACTCCTTAAATATGATACTTAGTGCCACTGAGATTGTGTTTGCGCATTTTTTAAGCACATGAGGGGATATGTCATCAGGACCTGTAGCTTTATGAACATCTAAATCCATCAGCGCTTTGCATACCTCTGTGGCTGTAAGGTTGATGTTCTCTAATACCGGCCCTTGAGCTTCTATCACTGCAATCTGAGGGGGTGGGGTATTTTCTACTGTAAATACTGACTAAAACTCCTTGTTCAATTCTTTGCAGATCTCTTCATCCGTCTCAGTGATGCTTCCATCCGCTCTCTTTAGCCTTAAAACCTGTTCTTTTACCTTCAGTTTTCCTCTGATAAAGCTGTGGAAAAGCTTGGGATTTTCTTTAGCCTTCCTGGTGATGTCCCTCTCATAATCTCTCTCTGCCTCTCTCCTTTTACTTAGGTAGTCATTTCTTGCTCTTTTGTAGGTTTGCCAGGCATTTATGTTTTTTCTCCTCCTATACCTTTTCCAGCATTTGTCTCTCCACTCCTTAGCTCTTTTACACCCATTATCGAACCATTTCTCTCTGGCATGAATTACACCTACTTTGGTGACAGGTATGCAGCAATCTACTATCTTCCCATATTTCTCACAAAAGATGTCATACATTTCTTGTACAGATTTGTTGTAAAATAAGGTTCTCCAGTCAATAACTGCAAAAAGCTCATTCATTTTGATGTAATCTCCTTTCAGATAGTTCCTCCTCATGTCCTCAGTGCCTCTACTCTCAGGAAGAATATCTTCAATGATATACTCCATCAACAACACACAGTGGTCACTCTTTCCAATTGGTGGTTCATACTCAATATTTTCAATATCCAACACATTATCTGTGAACACTAGATCAAGTAGTGATGGCTCATCCCCACCCCTGGCCCTTGTTGGTTCCATTACATGTTGGTGTAGGAAATTCCCTTGTACGCAATCTAGGAATCTTGCCCCGAATGAGTCCTCACCACTGTGTGGGTCAAGATTTATCCAATCTATCTCTTTATGATTAAAGTCTCCCATAATCAAAATCCTACATTTTTTTTCCCATGCCATGTTAACAACTGAGTTTATGACTTCAATAGTACCTATATGACTTTCCTCATAAACTTCAAGCCTATTTTGGTTCCTTGGTGGGTTGTATACAACAGTTATTATAATGCTCTCTGTCCCAGTATTTATGCGAGCAACAAGAAATTCCCTGAACTCACTTTCTATAGCCAAGTTTATTTCTTCAACTTGAATCCTCTCACTTATGAGCAGTGCTATCCCTCCACCAGTCCTCTCAGATCTTTTAACCCTTAGTATTCTGAAGCCCTTAGGAAAAACTGTGACACTGTTTATGTCCTCACTCAACTTAGTCTCTGTAATTGCTACTATATCTGCCTTACTGTTGTGAATCCTATCTTTTAATTCTACTGCCTTACCAGCTAATCCATCAGCATTTGTGTATAACAATCTTAATGAGGCCCCATCCCCTGATCTTCTGTCATTATCTTCTTTATCTCCCCTTTGTCTGGAAGTACTCTGTAACGAAAAATTTTCTTCTCTTCTTCATTTCTTTCATCATTTAACCTTCTTGCCTCTTGCAACAAGTTTTTGATCTTTCCCATCTCTTCCTGTGTTCTGTATCGTCTAATGAACACTTCTTTGAATTCTTGAAGGTCTTTTAGACTTTTTTTTCTCAACAATATTTCCCTACATGTTTCCCCTCTCTCAAAGGTTACTTTTGTTGGTCTCGGCTTTCCTTCCCTCGAATATTTACCTAGTTGGTGTATGTTTACAATATCCTCAGGACCACATACTACTCCAAGCTTTCTTATCAGGTCTACAACCCTAGCTTTATTTTCTTCAAGTCTCCCCTGCCATGTTGGCTCCTGGGATTCACTTATGCCTGAGATTACCACTGTCTTCTCCTTATCAAGTGCCTGTCTGATGAGTGGGTTTGCCCTTTCCATCACAACGTCTTTCATTTTTTTGATTACTGTCTCTTTATAGTCAACTGTTTGTATGTTTTCCAGTGCCACCACCTTTACAGCCTCTTTTACTGCCACATTCCCCTTTAGTGCACCAGCAAAGGAAGTTTTCATGGCATCATTTTCCATATTCAGCTCCTGGAACGCTTTTCTGAACTGTTCAATGTTTTCCTTAATCTGGACATTCCAAGCAGCAATCTCGTCTCTCTCATAAGAGAGCAGTGAACTAACATCTAGCTCCTTTAGGTTGTCATTCAGCTGTTTGTTTTTATCTTCTTGTTTAGAAATTCTAGATTCTAGTTGACTCTTTTCCCCTTCCAGCTTCTTTATTCTTTTTTCTAGTTCCTTTCTCTCCTGCCCTTGTGCTTTATTTGCTTCCTCCAAAGATCTTATTTGTTCTCTGAGTGTTTCATTCTCTTTCATTTCTCCATCCATATTCCGAATTTTATCATCAAGGCTTATAACCATTTCCTCTAACTTCTTGATTCTCTGTTTAAGTCCCCTGATGGCTACCCCTTCTCCCGACCCATGGGTGGGAGAGGTTTGGGACAGAGATGGCCTCATTTTTATGTTCTCCCTCTCACAGGAAAAACAAAAAAAAAAAAACTTTTAATTGAGCTTCACACAGAATTTTTATATCTCCATATAAGTGCTATTTAGTGACTCAGTTTATCTCTTTTCTGGTAACACACATTTTAACTTAAAAACTTGACCATGGTAATTTAAGTATAAAAAGAAAAAGAAAAACAAGTCAAACCTGAAGGAAAATTCGAATTTGTGTTTGAGGTGGCACCCACCTGTTTCTGCTATATATTCTTCCTAACTGATAAACTCACTTGCTAACCAAGATATGTTATCACAGGATTAGACTTTACATTTAACTCAATATATATACAAAATAAAAAAAAATAGTAAAAGAGAAAGCTAAAAGAAAAGCAAAAAACTGAAGAAAATAAGACAGCTGTACTACTTGGCAACTTAACTCAGTACTGTTGACAGGTGGATATTTGGTATTTTTTTTTTTAATTATTCAATTATTTCGTGTATCAACTAACTAACTAGTTAATATAAATGGGAAGGATACTGATTTTAACAATATATAGAACCACAGGATCAGGTAAACGGCTTAAGAGCTTTCCCCAGTTTACACAAAAAAATTAGGTAATGTGATGTGATGGCTCCACCTCTGGCAACTCTTCTAGATTTCCTTCAAGGCAGAACTGGACGGCAGCTTCTCTCTCTCCTCACGAAAATGTTCTCAATTTTTTTCCTTTAATATGAACAGTCTCGTCATACAACAAATATAAGTTTTGTACTCACAATACTCTGCAGGATTTCAGATTTATGGAAATTATGGTAAAGTTTTCCACTAAGCACTTAGTCACTCAAAACACAAGTAGTAATTTAAGAGGAGCAGTTTCGTGTGTCACTGAACGTGTGTGTGTGTCTTCTCCTCATCAAGTGCCTGTCTGATGAGTGGGTTTGCCCTTTCCATCACAACGTCTTTGGTTTGAGATGAAATGCCTGAGGAGTATGATTAGTGTATCTCGGTTAGATAGGGTTAGGAATGAAGTGGTGAGAGCAAGAACGGGTGTGAGGAGAGAATTTGCAGCCAGAGTAGATATGAATGTTCTGAGATGGTTTGGCCATGTGGAAAGGATGGATGATGAAAGACTGCTGAAAAAGGTGATGAATGCGAGAGTTGATGGGAGAAATGCTAGAGGGAGGCCTAGGTTTGATTGGATGGATGGAGTAAGGAGAGCCCTGAATGATAGGAGGATATAGGAATAGGAATGAGTGGCAAGCGATTGTGACGCAGCTCTGATGGGCATCTGCTGTTACCACGGGACTGCATCTGACAGAGGTAGCCCTATGGTAGGGGCAGTAGATGATTTGGCATTTATGAAGCACACAGGTTGTGGAAGAGCCGTGAGGATGTGCTGTGGCACTCCAGCAGTGCCAGCTGAACGGTCGCTAGCTTCCTCGTCATTGCCCATAGAGCAAAGTAATTCCCATATTGTTTCTTTTTTTTCTATGGCAGCTACCCCCCAATTAAAGGGGGAGAAAGCCAAGGTAGATAGATAGAATTGATAGGGAGCGATATTTTGGTATGAATGGCTCTAGACCTAGAGGTCAAAGCTTGAAGCTTGGTAAGAAAACGTCTTTGCAGGATGTAAGGAAGGACTCTTTTAGTTTTTTGTTTATAATTGTAGGATATAAAAATAAAATATATAAAACTACCCTCATCAGGCCTGGGCACGAAGAAAACGAAGTGAATAGAAATAGGGATAGAGAGTGTTGTGACTTATCATATGTGAGGGGATAATAGAAGATGTGTAGCGTTATCCAAGAATATTCGGTGTAGCTGTAGAAATAAATAAAAAGGAATTGTAATTGAAGGAAGCCCTGGACAGTGCTACTTAAGTCCAAAAGACCTTCAGTTGTAGTATCACAACTGACGGATGGCGCCATGGGCCAACTTACGAAATAGTGTAAAAATAAGGATAGTTGGTGATTGGAATTCGTTAAGCAAGGAAGCAGTAACTGCTAACTACAATCATAGTTTTAAGAACATATATAATAAGTATCACTGGCTAAAAGAAAAGGAAATCAATCAGGAGATGAAAAACTACAAATATAGGGCTCTTTCACGCAAGCACAATTAGGTGAAGGCAATTATATACACACAAGTGCACATACATTTGGGAAGATAGTCACTTACTGCATACCTTCCACCAATATGGGAGTTACTCATGCCATAGAGAAATGGTTCAATAATGAATGCAAGAGAGCTAAGGAGTGGAATAACAAATGCTGGAAAAGGTATAGGAGGAAAGTTATAAATGCCTGGCAAACTTATAAAAGAGCAAGAAATAATTACCTCAGTAAAAGAAGAGATGCAGAGGGAGTTTCTTCTACTCTCAACTCCGATTTACAGAGGGAATCTAAATGGGGCACCCTAACTTCAGATAAAATTAATGCCTCCAAAACAGTTTCTGGCTGTCTCTTCATCTTCTCCTCCTGATACCCCTATTGTTTTCGAAACTAACGAAATTTAACCTCTTTATTCTATTAATATATTAGGAATTGTAATAGCTTCTAACTTGTCTTGGAGGAATCACATAATCCAAATAGCTAAATCTGCATCAAAAAAAATTGGGGGCTTTATTTCTTTTACGTCATTACTTTTCCTCTTTACAATCACTTAAAATCTATCAAGGTCTTATCCGTCCCTTCTCAGAATACTGCTCGCACATCTGGGGTGCTTCTTCATGTACTTATTTCCTTTATAGGGTTGAAGCTAAGGCAGTCAGACTCAATAATGACCCTTCTCTTATTTCTAATCTGGATTCTCTTTCTCTTCACCGAAAGGTATCATCCCTATCTCTTTTCTATCGCTGCTCTGATGAGTTGGTGAATTGCATCCCTCCCCCACTACCGAAGCCAAGTAACATTCACTAAGCTGCCTCGTCTCACAGGTACTGTGTGGAGATTTGTAGCTTACGGACTGGTCGGTGTAGCGACTTCTTCTTTCCATCCAACTCCAGACTCTGGAATTCTCTTCCCCTTCTGTATTTCCTAATTCTTGAAACCCATCTTCATTAAAAATAAAATAATAAAAAAAAAACGGATCTACCATCATTTCAGGGCCTAATCCTGCCATATATCTAGGTTCTCAGTATATAGACTGTTCCTTCAGCCTGTCCTTTTCCTATTGTGTAATGTGTTTATGTGATTATTATTAATGCCTATATAGCTGAGATTTCGAATTAAAGCCACGAGTGAGGTTAGGAGAAGGTTTAATATGAACAAAAAGGCATTCAGATAGAATGCGTTCATTCCTAGTATAGCAGTTAAGGTGCAAAAATTGTTTCTCATTTAGCCCTTCAGTGGTGTAGTTGAAAGTGCCTTGGTACAGTATGATTCATGTTTTCACATATGGCAATGTGTTTATTTAATTATTATTAACGCTTATATAGCTGAGATTCAAATTAAATGCGAAAAACGAAGCCACGAGTGAGGTTAGGAGAAGCTGTAATATGAACAAAACGGCATTCAGGAGGAATGCGTTCATTCCTAGCATAGCAGTAAAGCTGTAAGTTTTGTTTCTCTCTTAGACCTTCAGTGGTGTAGTTGATAGCACCTTGGCACTGTGATTATGTGTCTTAGGTTCGAATCCCAGGCAGGGGTAAAATATGATTCATGTTTTCGCATATGGTAATGTGTTTATTTAATCATCTATATATATATATATATATATATATATATATATATATATATATATATATATATATATATATTATATATATATATATATATATATATATATATATATATATATATATATATATATATATATATATATTACCCCGAGGAAGGGGGCTAAAATACTTCCTCCGTGTTCCCGTCGTAATAGTCTAATAAATGGGGAGGAGTGAGGGGACTGAGAAACCCCTCCTCCAGATTTTATCTTCACTAAGAGCTAGAGTATTTTGCCTTAACACAACCACTCCCCTTATCAGGGCAAAAATGGCTCATGTATAAATAATTAAATATATATATATATATATATATATATATATATATATATATATATATATATATATATATATATATATATATATATATATATATATATATATATATATATATATATATATATATATATATATATATATATATATATATATATATATATATATATATATAAGTTGGAAAATCAAACAATGCAACAAAGCTGGTGGCAAAAAGAAATATCGTTATAATCGAAAGCTGAGGGAGCTAGACTAAACAATACTTGAGACTAAAAGATAGAAGGGAATACAGTAACTACTTTACTTTCCTCTAGGGCTTCCACAGTGTTGACAGGGAGCGATTATATGGCATGAATGACTTTAGAATTTCAGAAGAAAATTTCTTTGCAGGATGATCGTGTAAATATTGTTGATAGCTGCAATTCACTAAGTGAGGGAACTGTAAACACTAAACTTGATTATAGTTGAGGGAAAATATGAATTATGTCTGTAAATCATAAGTTACTACATCCATCATATACAAATGGTAATTTTTTTTTTATGAGTGTGATACCGGGACAGGCAGAAACTGTCTTCATCAATAAAGGCCCGGGCACGAGAAAATACTAAGACGAAGGAAAAGAAAAGGGTTAAGGACAAGGTAGAGATGAGGTAATGTCACACAAAGGAAAATGACAGACAGAAAAAAAAAGTCAAAGTACAGAGGACCCAGAGATATGGATTGATCTGACGATAGATCTGCCTTTTGAAGGATGAAAGGTCATAAGAATTAGGAAAGACAGAAGGAGGAAGAGAGTTCCAGAGTCTGGAGGTAGATGGGAAGAAACAGTGGCTGTACCGACCAATCCGCGAGCTACAAATCTCCACACAGTACCTGTGAGATGAGGCCGCTTGGCGTGTGTTATGCAGCCTCGGCAGTGGGGGAGGGATGCAACTCGCTAACTCATCAGAGCAGCGATGGAAGTAGTAGCGATAAAAAAGAGAAAGGGAAGATACTTTACGGCGAAGAGAGAGAGAATCCAGATTAGAAGTAAGAGAAGGATCATTAATGAGTCTGACTGCCTTAGATTCAACCCTATCAAGGAGATAAGTATAAGAAGAAGCACCCCAGATGTGTGAGCAGTATTCTAAACAAGGACGGATAAGCTTTATAAAGTTTAAGTAACTGTAAAGAGGAAAAGTAATGACGAAAACGAAAAAAAAATAAATTTGGATGAAGATGTAGAAATTTGGATTATGTGATTACTCCAAGACAAGTTAGAGGCTATATGGATTTCTAATATGTTGATAGAATTAAGAGGGTAAATTACTTTAATTTCGAAGACAATAGGCTTATCAGGAGGAGGAGAAGATAAAGAGATAACCAGACACTGTGTCTTGGAGGCATTGAATTTAACTTCATTTTGATTGCCCCACTCACATATTCTCTGCAAATCGGAGTTGAGAGTAGAAGAAAGAGTGATACGAGACTGATTATGAGTAGCAGATGAAGGTTGTGAAGAAAAGGCAGAGGAAAAGTGAAGGGTAGAATCATCAGCAAAGGCATGAAGAAGAGAGGAAGATTGGGATTGTAGAAGATCATTGATGAATATGTTTGCAGATGATGCAAAGATTGTGAAGAAAGTAGGAAACGAGAACAATGGTAGAGAACTTCAGGAAGATCTAAATAGTCTGCACAAGTGGTCAGAAAAGTGGCTAATGAAATTCAATACTTCAAAATGTAAGGTAATGAGAATGGGTACAAGTGCAAGAAAGCCCAAGCTTGACTACTCGGTGGCTAGAGTACAACTTCAAGAGACAGAGAATGAGAGAGATCTAGGAGTAAACATACTAGCAGATTTGTCTCCAGAAATACATATAAATGGCATAGTAAGGGCAGCATATGCATTCTTATCAAATGTAAGGGTAGCCTTCAGGCACATGGACAAGGAAATGTTCAGAAATAGTTATGTAACCTATGTGAGGCCAAAACTCGAATATGCAGCCCCCTTTTGGAATCCACACTTGAAAAAGCACATAGCTAAGCTTGAAAAAGTTCAAAGACATGCCACGAAACTGGTGCCAGAAATACGTAATCTCAGTTATGATGAGAGGCTGAGGGAATTAGACTTACCATCACTGGAAGCTAGAAGAGTGAGGGGGGATATGGTGACAGTCTTTAAATTCCTTCATGGTTATGAAAGAGTGGATAGGGATCGATATTTTGATATGGCAGGCTCTAGAACTAGAGGTCATAGTTTGAAGCTTCGTAAGAAAACTTCTTTGCAGGATGTAAGGAAATACTTTTTCAGTGTAAGAGTAGTTGATAATTGGAATTGGCTAAGCGAGGAGGTAGTTAATGCTATCTCAATCAATAGTTTTAAGGACAGGTATGATAAGTATCACTAAGTACAAAATGGAAGCGATCAGGAGACGGGAAGATACGAGCTTTGGGCTCTTTCCCGTAAACACAATTAGGTAATCACACACACACACACACACACACACACACACACACACACACACACACACACACACACACACACACACACACACACACAACAAGTGCAAGAAGGCCCAAGCTTGACTACTCATTGGCTGGAGTACAACTTCAAGAGACAGAAAATGAGAGAGATCTAAGAGTAAACATACTGGCAGATTTGTCTCCAGAAATACATATAAATGGCATAGTAAGGGCAGCATATGCATTCTTATCAAATGTAAGGGTAGCCTTCAGGCACATGGACAAGGAAATGTTCAGAAATATTTATGTAACCTATGTGAGGCCAAAACTCGAATATGCAGCCCCCTTTTGGAATCCGCACTTGAAAAAGCACATAGCTAAGCTTGAAAAAGTTCAAAGACATGCCACGAAACTGGTGCCAGAAATACGCAATCTCAGTTATGATGAGAGGCTGAGGGAATTAGACTTACCATCACTGGAAGCTAGAAGAGTGAGGGGGGATATGGTGACAGTCTTTAAATTCCTTCATGGTTATGATAGAGTGGATAGGGATCGATATTTTGATATGGCTGGCTCTAGAAGTAGAGGTCATAGTTTGAAGCTTCGTAAGAAAACTTCTTTGCAGGATGTAAGGAAATACTTTTTCAGTGTAAGAGTAGTTGATAATTGGAATTGGCTAAGCGAGGAGGTAGTTAATGCTATCTCAATCCATAGTTTTAAGGACAGGTATGATAAGTATCACTAAGTCTAAAATGGAAGCGATCAGGAGACGGGAAGATACGAGCTTTGGGCTCTTTCCCGTAAACACAATTAGGTAATCACAATAAGGTAATCTCACACACACACACACACACACACACACACACACACACACACACACACACATATATATATATATATATATATATATATATATATATATATATATATATATATATATATATGTAGTCTCCGTGGCAAACTGGTAGCGTCCGTGACTCTGAGGCGGCAGGTTAAGGGTTCGCGCCCCGTCACGGACTGAGGTTAGTAAGGGCATACACTCTGGGTAACGATTACATCTGCCAAAACAAGTCCTTCGCAAGAAGGCAACCGTCCTAGCCCTTAGTAGAAAAGGGAGTTCGTGACGTAAAACCGAAACCATATATATATATATATATATATATATATATAAATATAATATATATATATATATATATATATATATATATATATATATATATATATATATATATATATATATATATATATATATATATATATATATGTATATATATATATATATATATATATATATATATATATATATATATATATATATATATATATATATATATATATATATATATATATATATATATATATATATATATATATATATATATATATATATATATATATATATATATATATATATATATATATATATATATATATATATATATGGATCAGTTACGAAACCAGTGAAATTTTCTTAAAACTTTAAACATGTTCTATATTCATTCGTTAGTAAAATTTAAGCGAAATATGTTATACTCTAGAGTCGACTAAACAAGGATGAACTGTTTTAAACCGAGAGAGAGAGAGAGAGAGAGAGAGAGAGAGAGAGAGAGAGAGAGA
>JAXCGZ010022220.1:0-12500 GCA_037179515.1 Halocaridina rubra | reverse complement strand
CACACGTTCGAACATCACTTCAAACACTTGTCTGTCGAACCGCGTTCGACGAACCGCTTGACCGTGTAAACCCCCCTTAAGTCTGTAACAATGGTGGGATTGTCCTCTCCCTACAATAGCTCATTCGCTCTTATTTCTTACTCAGCAATATTCCCTTTCCTCATGATATGGGGGACAAGTATACCGCCTCCGTGAACCCCTGCGTGTCGGTCAAGTATACCGCCTCCGTGAACCCTTGCATGTCGTAAAAGCTAACTAAATGAGGCGAAACGAGGGAACTGGATGTCACTATCCTCATATATCTATCCTAAGAAAACTCTCAAGACTTTGCTTTGACTCTTACACTCCCGTATATAGAGATAGAGTACCCCCCATGTGTGTGTGTGTGTGTGTGTGTGTGTGACTTCTTGTTTATCTGGTGTATAAATACTTATATTTCTAGGGATCCATGTATACATGTGTGTGTTTATGTGTGTATGTAACTGTGAGGTATTATTTTCCTTTTGGTCAGATGCCGTTCCACACTGCGAATAAATTAAAGTTTGTTTTTAATTGTGATTATCCATTAAAACAAGAATATATAGAACAATCACCCAATCTAATCAGGAAATGCTCTTTTATACATGATAATACACACTCATATAAGTGCAGTGTTCTTTTGCGTTCAAACACACACACACACACACACACACACACACACACCGCGCGTTCAGTGACACACGGACTTGCTCCTCTTAAATTTTTAACTGTTTCGAGTGACTAAAGTGCTTAGTGGAAAACTTTACCATAATTTCCATAAATCTGAAATCCTGCAGAGTATTGTGAGTACAAAAACTAATATTTGTTGTAAGACGAGACTGTTCATATTAAAGGAAAAAAAATTGAGAACTTTTTCGTGAGGAAGAGAGAGAAGCTGCCGTCCAGTTTCTGCCTTGAGGGAAATCTAGAAGAGTTGCCAGACGTGGAGCCATCACACCACATTACCTAATTTTTTGTGTAAACTGGGGAAAGCTCTTAAGCCGTTTTACCTGATCCTGTGGTTCTATATATTGTTAAAATCAGTATCCTTCCCATTTATATTAACTAGTTAGTTAGTTTGATACACGAAAAAATTGAATAATAAAAGAAAAAAAAATTACCAAATACCCACCTGTCAACAGTACTGAGTTAAGTTGCCAAGTAGTACAGCAGTCCTATTTTCTTCATTTTTTTTTCTTTTCTTTTAGCTTTCTCTTTTACTATTTTGTTATTTTGTATATATATTGAGTTAAATGTAAAGTCTAAATCCCGTGATAACATATCTTGGTTAGCAAGTCAGTTTATCAGTTAGGAAGAATATATAACAGAAACAGGTGGGTGCCACCTCGAACACAAATTCGAATTTTCCTTCAGGTTTGACTTTTGTTTTTCTTTTTCTTTTTATACTTAAATTACCATGGTCAAGTTTTTAAGTTAAGATGTGTGTTACCAGAAAGGAGACAAACTGAGTCACTAAATAGCACTTATATGGAGATATAAAATTTCTGTGTGAAGGTAAATTAGAAGTTTTTCTCTTTTCTTTTTTTTTCCTCTTTCTCGTCTTCTTTCTATATTCTGTGAGAGGGAGAACATAAAAATGAAACCATCTCTGTCCCAAACCTCTCCCACCCATGGGTCGGGAGAAGGGGTAGTCATCAGAGGACTTAAACAGAGAATCAAGAAGTTAGAGGAAATGGTTATAAGCCTTGATGATAAAATTCGGAATATGGATGGAGAAATGAAAGAGAATGAAACACTCAGAGAACAAATAAGATCTTTGGAGGAAGCAAATAAAGCACAAGGGCAGGAGAGAAAGGAACTAGAAAAAAGAATAAAGAAGCTGGAAGGGGAAAAGAGTCAACTAGAATCTAGAATTTCTAAACAAGAAGATAAAAACAAACAGCTAAATGACAACCTAAAGGAATTAGATGTTAGTTCACTGCTCTCTTCTGAGAGAGACGAGATTGCTGCTTGGAATGTTCAGATTAAGGAAAACATTGAACAGTTCAGAAAAGAGTTCCAGGAGCTGAATATGGAAAATGATGCCATGAAAACGTCCTTTGCTGATGCACTAAAGGGGAATGTGGCAGTAAAAGAGGCTGTAAAGGTGGTGGCACTGGAAAACATACAAACAGTTGACTATAAAGAGACAGTAATCGAAAAAATGAAAGACGTTGTGATGGAAAGGGCAAACCCACTCATCAGACAGGCACTTGATAAGGAGAAGACAGTGGTAATCTCAGGCATAAGTGAATCCCAGGAGCCAACATGGCAGGGGAGACTTGAAGAAAATAAAGCTAACGTTGTAGACCTGATAAGAAATCTTGGAGTAGTATGTGGTCCTGAGGATATTGTAAACATACACCAACTAGGTAAATATTCGAGGGAAGGAAAGCCAAGACCAACAAAAGTAACCTTTGAGAGAGGGGAGACATGTAGGGAAATATTGTTGAGAAAAAAAAGTCTAAAAGACCTTCAAGAATGCAAAGAAGTGTTCATTAGACGATACAGAACACAGGAAGAGATGGGAAAGATCAAAAACTTGTTGCAAGAGGCAAGAAGGTTAAATGATGAAAGAAATGAAGAAGAGAAGAAAAATTTTCGTTACAGAATACTTCCAGACAAAGGGGAGATAAAGAAGATAATGACAGAAGATCAGGGGATGGGGCCTCATTAAGATTGTTATACACAAATGCTGATGGATTAGCTGGTAAGGCAGTAGAATTAAAAGATAGGATTCACAACAGTAAGGCAGATATAGTAGCAATTACAGAGACTAAGTTGAGTGAGGACATAAACAGTGTCACAGTTTTTCCTAAGGGCTTCAGAATACTAAGGGTCGAAAGATCTGAGAGGACTGGTGGAGGGATAGCACTGCTCATAAGTGAGAGGATTCAAGTTGAAGAAATAAACTTGGCTATAGAAAGTGAGTTCAGGGAATTTCTTGTTGCTCGCATAAATACTGGGTCAGAGAGCATTATAATAACTGTTGTATACAACCCACCAAGGAACCAAAATAGGCTTGAAATTTATGAGGAAAGTCATATAGGTACGATTGAAGTCATAAACTCAGTTGTTAACATGGCGCGGGAGAAAAAATGTAGGATTTTGATTATGGGAGACTTTAATCATAAAGAGATAGATTGGATAAATCTTGACCCACACAGTGGTGAGGACTCATTTGGGGCAAGATTCCTAGATTGCGTACAAGGGAATTTCCTACACCAACATGTAATGGAACCAACGAGAGCCAGGGGTGGGGATGAGCCATCACTACTTGATCTGGTGTTCACAGATAATGTGTTGGATATTGAAAATATTGAGTATGAACCACCAATTGGAAAGAGTGACCACTGTGTGTTGTTGATGGAGTATATCATTGAAGACATTCTTCCTGAGAGTAGAGGCACTGAGGACATGACGAGGAACTATCCGAAAGGAGATTACATCAAAATGAATGAGCTTTTTGCAGTTATTGACTGGAGAACCTTATTTTACAACAAATCTGTACAAGAAATGTATGACATCTTTTGTGAGAAATATGGGAAGATAGTAGATTGCTGCATACCTGTCACCAAAGTAGGTGTAATTCATGCCAGAGAGAAATGGTTCGATAATGGGTGTAAAAGAGCTAAGGAGTGGAGAGAGAAATGCTGGAAAAGGTATAGGAGGAGAAAAAACATAAATGCCTGGCAAACCTACAAAAGAGCAAGAAATGACTACCTAAGTAAAAGGAGAGAGGCAGAGAGAGATTATGAGAGGGACATCACCAGGAAGGCTAAAGAAAATCCCAAGCTTTTCCACAGCTTTATCAGAGGAAAACTGAAGGTAAAAGAACAGGTTTAAAGGCTAAAGAGAGCGGATGGAAGCATCACTGAGACGGACGAAGAGATCTGCAAAGAATTGAACAAGGAGTTTCAGTCAGTATTTACAGTAGAAAATACCCCACCCCCTCAGATTGCAGTGATAGAAGCTCAGGGGCCGGTATTAGAGAACATCAACCTTACAGCCACAGAGGTATGCAAAGCGCTGATGGATTTAGATGTTCATAAAGCTACAGGTCCTGATGACATATCCCCTCATGTGCTTAAAAAATGCGCAAACACAATATCAGTGGCACTAAGTATCATATTTAAGGAGTCACTGGAGTCGGGGGAGATTCCAAGATGCTGGAAACAAGCAAATGTGATACCTATCTTCAAAAAGGGAAGGAGGGATACGGCTCTGAACTATAGACCAGTTTCCTTGACTAGCATAGTTAGCAAAGTTATGGAGAAACTACTAAGGAAACATATCTCTCTTCACTTGGAATCCTTCAACTTTTTGTCAGTGAGGCAACATGGCTTCAGAGAAGGAAGATCAACAGTAACAAACTTATTAGAATTTTATGATGAGGTAAGCCAAATCTTACAGGAAAGAGAGGGCTGGGCAGATTGCATATTCCTAGACTTCCAGAAAGCGTTTGACACTGTTCCACATGGGAGACTTATTAGGAAGCTGCAATCAATGGCTAGAATAGGTGGAAATGTCTTGGAATGGATAAAAACTTACTTAGAAGGAAGGGAACAGAGGGTTAGAGTAAGACACTCAGTGTCTGAATGGAGAAGAGTTAGTAGTGGAGTTCCACAGGGTTCAGCTTTAGGGCCACTTTTGTTCCTTGTATATGTAAATGACCTACCAGAGTCTGTAAATTCATTCATGAATATGTTTGCAGATGATGCAAAGATTGTGAAGAAAGTAAAAAAACGAGAACAATGGTAGAGAACTTCAGGAGGATCTAACTAATCTGTATGAGTGGTCAGAAAAGTGGCTAATGAAATTCAATACCTCAAAATGTAAGGTAATGAGAATGGGTACAAGTGCAAGAAGGCCCAAGCTTGACTACTCGGTGGCTGGAGTACAACTTCAAGAGACAGAAAATGAGAGAGATCTAGGAGTAAACATACTGGCAGATTTGTCTCCAGAAATACATATAAATGGCGTAGTAAGGGCAGCATATGCATTCTTATCAAATGTAAGGGTAGCCTTCAGGCACATGGACAAGGAAATGTTCAGAAATATTTATGTAACCTATGTGAGGCCAAAACTCGAATATGCAGCCCCCTTTTGGAATCCGCACTTGAAAAAGCACATAGCTAAGCTTGAAAAAGTTCAAAGACATGCCACGAAACTGGTGCCAGAAATACGCAATCTCGGTTATGATGAGAGGCTGAGGGAATTAGACTTACCATCACTCGGAGCTAGAAGAGTAAGGGGGGATATGGTGACAGTCTTTAAATTCCTTCATGGTTATGATAGAGTGGATAGGGATCGATATTTCGATATGGCTGGCTCTAGAACTAGAGGTCATAGTTTGAAGCTTCGTAAGAAAACTTGTTTGCAGGATGTTAGGAAATACTTTTTCAGTGTAAGAGTAGTTGATAATTGGAATTCGCTAAGCGAGGAGGTAGTTAATGCTATCTCAATCCATAGTTTTAAGGACAGGTATGATAAGTATCACTAAGTCTAAAAATGGAACCGATCAGGAGACGGGAAGATACGAGCTTTGGGCTCTTTCCCGTAAACACAATTAGGTAATCACAATTAGGTAATCACACACACACACACACACACACACACACACACACACACACACACACATACACACACACACACACACACACACACACACACACACACACACACACACACATATATATATATATATATATATATATATATATATATATATATATATATATATATATATATATATATATATATATATATATATATATATATATATAGATAGATAGATAGATAGATAGATAGATAGCTTTTTAACGTGGAAAGTACTGTTGGTGTTGGGTAACTGGTTTACGCCCAGCTTCCTATCCTAGCACTAACATTCTCCATCTAGTCAGGCATGGGACCGGTTCTAAGTTGAGCTGCATTACTCCCCAATGGTTGGATTTGTGAATATTCAATGGCTTTATTGTTTCCTTCAAAGTTTCTTGCCTGGCAACCCTTTGATGTAGAGCTTAGTTCAAAGAAGCGTGACAAAAGCTCGTTCATCACAGCTCTTCAAGGGCAAAGTAAAGACCATTAGCGATACTTTATAGTTCTCGCATTAATGACGGTAATGTCGGGGTTTTCTTATGCATAAACCACTATATTATGCATTCACAATTTTGTATCCATAAACCAGTATATTATGCATTCGCAATTATGTATGCATAAACCAGTATAATATGCATTCACAATTATGTATGCATAAACCAGTATATTATGCATTCACAAGTATGTATGCATAAACCAGTATATTATGCATTCACAATTATGTATGCATAAACTAGTGTATTATGCATTCACAATTATGTATGCATAAACCAGCAGTATTATGCATTCACAATTATGTATGCATAAACCCGTATATTATGCATTCACAATTATGTATGCATAAACCATTATATTATGTATTTACAATTATGTATTCATAAACCAGTATATTATGCATTCACAACTGTGTGCTACCGCTGCTCCTAGAGCCCAGGGCATCACTTATGCTGCATCCGTGCACACATTATGTATGCATAAACCAGTATATTATGCATTCACAATTATGTATGCATAAACCAGTATATTATGCATTCACAGTTATGTATGCATAAACTAGTATGTTATGCATTCGTAATTATGTATGCATAAACCAGTATATTATGCATTCACAATTATGTATGCATAAACCAGTATATTATGCATTCACAATTATGTATGCATAAGCCAGTATATTATGCATTCACAATTATGTATGCATAAACCAGTATGTTATGCATTCGTAATTATGTATGCATAGTACAAGCAATAAGTGTCATGAATAAAAAGGAATTTAGGTATATTGAATATGAAAATTTGACGATGTCGTTTCAATCAAACTATAAATACTTACCTTTTTTTGGCCTCATCAAAACCTTGTTGAGAGAGACAGCCACAAACAGATCGACTGATGTTTGTCTGAGCGCTTGACTGATAGACAAACAGACAGATTCCTGCGCCGAAAGCGGAAATGACTGGAAAAATAACTAATTGAAAATGTGTGGTGGAGATGTTATCTAAGATTAAACGTCATGCGTCCTGGACCCATTCTCTGCAAACTCTGATAACATCAAATCTAATTAAGGATTCCGATGTGACCTGATTTCAGTGTGCCATTTATCCTCCGATAAGAAAATTAGGTCATCTTTTTGCATTTCTTTTAATAATATTGCACTCCTAATCACATCCTCATTTAAAAAAAAAATGCGAAGAAAGCCAAAAAAACAAAAAATATTTTTCCAGTGTCTTTTTTTGTCAGTGCTTCCATTACTCGGGCACGGACAAATTGCCCTCATTATGTAAATCAGCTTCTTTTCATGGAGTAAATAGACGCACATCCAAGATTCCCTTTTTGGGAAAATTTGATTTTTGTTTTTTTTTCTTTAAAGTAAGTAACGTCCCCAACATTTCACTTTTCGTAAATAAGAAATTGCTCAATGACTTGAAATGAAACTAAAATTTTCACTAGTCTCGGAAGAGACGACGGTAATTGAATACCGATTTTCAGAATACCTAAAGGTCACTTAGCGGAGACAAAACAAAAATAAATAAAAAATGTGTTCGATATACCAGGAACTGAAATCAGAGCGTAATTAACCACACAATGCCACAACAATATAATATTCATTATACTCGTTCCTTTCCACCTCTCTACCATCCATCCCTTCCCTTGCCTCTTCTTCTTCTTCTTCTCCTTTTCTGTCAGCCAAGGGCTTTGTTTTGCTTTTGGAATTAGGAATTGACCTTAAACACTTTCTGATGTAAATTCAATGCTTTATTTTGGATTATAATGTTTTTTTATTTATTTATTTGTGTGTTCCAATTGAATTTCGAAGAAAGGTCATTTGTCATCATTGTTTTGTTAACATTTCCCATTGAAGGGTTTATTGACTGCTTTCCTGGAAGTATGTTTAGAGGCGTAAGGCAAAAATATCATTAACATTTACTTCCTAAATTGTTGTATTTGTTGATAACAAATAATCTTCTCTAATGATATTGTGAATAAATAACTTGATTATTGAAATGAGTTAATTGGTTGATTAATCAATCATACACAGAAAAAAAATTGGGTATATAATATGAATTAGAAACGTGATTATAAGTCAAAGCTTTCTCCAAATTTACAGATCTGTGTACACTATACACCATTGCAAGGGAATATATGTATGTCTTACATGTGTAATGAACAGATGAATATGAACAGTAAAGCTATTGATCGGAGATAACAATGCTTTTTTTTAAAGGATTCTGTATTGTTTAATCCAGAACCTCTCTTAGGGCAGTTAATTAGTCAAACTTTTTAGAAGTTTAAGCAATTAGCGTTGATTCCCGTTAAGGTTTCTTAAATATTGAAATAAAATAAAAACTCATGTTCATTTCTCTTTGTATTTAGACACTTGTAAAAGTGTCATTGCTTTTAAAACGTCGAATCTTTTTAACATAATGTTAATTAAATGTTAGCTGTCATTAGTCCAGGACGAGTTTAGCCATTTCCGGGTAGCTAATTGCATATTTGTTCGTTACTGGAGGCTCGTTGCTTGGAGGAAGGAAGCTCTTTTTATATTGTATAATTATGGAATATTGAAAAAAATGAAAAAAAAATTGTAATATATCTTATGAAATAGTTAGGTAACACAAAAACGTTCAGGTAACACAAAAACGGTCAAGTAACACAAAAACGTTCAGGTAACACACAAACGTTCAGGTAACACAAAAACGTTCAGGTAACATAAAAACGTTCATGTAACCCAAAAACGTTCAGGTAACCCAAAAACGTTCAGGTAACACAAAAACGTTCAGGTAACACAAAAACGTTCAGGTAACACAAAAACGTTCACTCAAATGGCATTTGCCTAGCATTGCGCACACAGAAGAGCACACGCACTCATATATACATATCAGATAATGACCTTAATGGCTCTTGTCAGAAGTATGACCGAGTCAAGGCATACACCCACTCCCCACTTCACCCCACCTTACCCCGCATAGCCACAATGCACCCCCCCCCTCTACCTCCGCTACACTGCTTGGATCACCCACAGGGTAAGGAGGCAAAGATCTGGAAGAATAATGTACTGATAATGTTCCGGTTTTACGTCACTGACTCCCTTTTCTACCAAGGACTAGGACGGTTGCCTTCTTGTGAAGGACTTGTTTTGGCAGATGTAATCGTTACCCAGAGTGCATGCCCTTGCTAACCTCAGACCGTGACGGGGCGCGAACCTTCGACCTGACGCCTCAGAGTCGCGGACGCTACCGCTTGAGCCACGGTGACTACTTCAGTACTGATAATAATAATAATAATAATAATAATAATAATAATAATAATAATAATAATAATAATAATAATAATAATAATAATTAAAAGGTTCCAAAAGACACCATGCTGGGCTACCAAGAGCTCTTGCATTAGGATAGGGTAAAAAGAAGAGTTAGTGGGATGAAGTATTGATTACCTCCTGTACATACGCTTATGATAGTTCTTAGTGTACGCGCGCGCGCGCGCGCGTGTGTGTGTGTGTGTGTAAGTGTATATATGTGTGTGTGTATGTGTGTAAGTGTGGGTGTGTGTGTGTGTGTGTGTGTGTGTAAGTGTGTGTGTGTGTGTGTGTCTGTCTGTCTGCCTGTGTGTGTGTGTGTGTGTGTGTGTGTGTGTGATGGCTGACGCTATTGTAACTTTTTTTTTTGGGGGGGGGGATCAAAGGACACTTAAGAATCGTATTTGTTATTTAATAGAGTTATGAGGAGACTATATATCTTATAATTAAATGTAAACATTAATTCAATGACAAGTAGTTAAGCTTTGGTTAATATTAGACACACACACACACACACACACACACACACACACACACACACACACACACACACACACACACACACACACACTACCCATCTTAAAATTAAGTTGTTTGACAGTGGCAACATAAATATTTATGGCAGAATTTTTTTTTCTCTCTCTCTCTCTCTCTCTCTCTCTCTCTCTCTCTCTCTCTCTCTCTCTCTCTCTCTCTCTCTCTCTCTCTCTCTCTGTGTGTGTGTGTGTGTGTGTGTGTGTGTGTGTGTGTGTGTGATTACCTAATTGTGATTACCTAATTGTGTTTACGGGAAAGAGCCCAAAGCTCGTATCTTCCCGTCTCCTGATCGGTTCCATTTTTAGACTTAGTGATACTTATCATACCTGTCCTTAAAACTATGGATTGAGGTAGCATTAACTACCTCCTCGCTTAGCGAATTCCAATTATCAACTACTCTTACACTGAAAAAGTATTTCCTTACATCCTGCAAACAAGTTTTCTTCCGAAGTTTCAAACTATGACCTCTAGTTCTAGAGCCAGCCATATCGAAATATCGATCCCTATCCACTCTATCATAACCATGAAGGAATTTAAAGACTGTCACCATATCCCCCCTTACTCTTCTAGCTTCGAGTGATGGCAAGTCTAATTCCCTCAGCCTCTCATCATAACCGAGATTGCGTATTTCTGGCACCAGTTTCGTGGCATGTCTTTGAACTTTTTCAAGCTTAGCTATGTGCTTTTTCAAGTGCGGATTCCAAAAGGGGGCTGCATATTCGAGTTTTGGCCTCACATAGGTTACATAAATATTTCTGAACATTTCCTTGTCCATGTGCCTGAAGGCTACCCTTACATTTGATAAGAATGCATATGCTGCCCTTACTACGCCATTTATATGTATTTCTGGAGACAAATCTGCCAATATGTTTACTCCTAGATCTCTCTCATTTTCTGTCTCCTGAAGTTGTACTCCAGCCACCGAGTAGTCAAGCTTGGGCCTTCTTGCACTTGTACCCATTCTCATTACCTTACATTTTGAGGTATTGAATTTCATTAGCCACTTTTCTGACCACTCATGCAGATTATTTAGATCCTCCTGAAGTTCTCTACCATTGTTCTCGTTTTTTACTTTCTTCACAATCTTTGCATCATCTGCAAACATATTCATGAATGAATTTACAGACTCTGGTAGGTCATTTACATATACAAGGAACAAAAGTGGCCCTAAAACTGAACCCTGTGGAACTCCACTACTAACTCTTCTCCATTCAGACACTGAGTGTCTTACTCTAACCCTCTGTTCCCTTCCTTCTAAGTAAGTTTTTATCCATTCCAAGACATTTCCACCTATTCTAGCCATTGATTGCAGCTTCCTAATAAGTCTCCCATGTGGAACAGTGTCAAACGCTTTCTGGAAGTCTAGGAATATGCAATCTGCCCAGCCCTCTCTTTCCTGTAAGATTTGGCTTACCTCATCATAAAATTCTAATAAGTTTGTTACTGTTGATCTTCCTTCTCTGAAGCCATGTTGCCTCACTGACAAAAAGTTGAAGGATTCCAAGTGAAGAGAGATATGTTTCCTTAGTAGTTTCTCCATAAGTTTGCAAACTATGCTGGTCAAGGAAACTGGTCTATAGTTCAGAGCCGTATCCCTCCTTCCCTTTTTGAAGATAGGTATCACATTTGCTTGTTTCCAGCATCTTGGAATCTCCCCCGACTCCAATGACTCCTTAAATATGATACTTAGTGCCACTGATATTGTGTTTGCGCATTTTTTAAGCACATGAGGGGATATGTCATCAGGACCTGTAGCTTTATGAACATCTAAATCCATCAGCGCTTTGCATACCTCTGTGGCTGTAAGGTTGATGTTCTCTAATACCGGCCCTTGAGCTTCTATCACTGCAATCTGAGGGGGTGGGGTATTTTCTACTGTAAATACTGACTGAAACTCCTTGTTCAATTCTTTGCAGATCTCTTCGTCCGTCTCAGTGATGCTTCCATCCGCTCTCTTTAGCTTTAAAACCTGTTCTTTTACCTTCAGTTTTCCTCTGATAAAGCTGTGGAAAAGCTTGGGATTTTCTTTAGCCTTCCTGGTGATGTCCCTCTCATAATCTTTCTCTGCCTCTCTCCTTTTACTTAGGTAGTCGTTTCTTGCTCTTTTGTAGGTTTGCCAGGCATTTATGTTTTTTCTCCTCCTATACCTTTTCCAGCATTTGTCTCTCCACTCCTTAGCTCTTTTACACCCATTATCGAACCATTTCTCTCTGGCATGAATTACACCTACTTTGGTGACAGGTATGCAGCAATCTACTATCTTCCCATATTTCTCACAAAAGATGTCATACATTTCTTGTACAGATTTGTTGTAAAATAAGGTTCTCCAGTCAATAACTGCAAAAAGCTCATTCATTTTGATGTAATCTCCTTTCTGATAGTTCCTCCTCATGTCCTCAGTGCCTCTACTCTCAGGAAGAATGTCTTCAATGATATACTCCATCAACAACACACAGTGGTCACTCTTTCCAATTGGTGGTTCATACTCAATATTTTCAATATCCAACACATTATCTGTGAACACCAGATCAAGTAGTGATGGCTCATCCCCAC
>JAXCGZ010022219.1:2500-15429 GCA_037179515.1 Halocaridina rubra | reverse complement strand
AGCTATGTCCATGCATGGGCATTCACTATACATATTTGTATGTATGTATGTATGTATGTATGTATGTATGTATGTATGTTTGTATGTATGTATGTATGTATGTATGTATGTATGTATGTGATTACCTAATTGTGATTACCTAATTGTGTTTACGGGAAAGAGCCCAAAGCTCGTATCTTCCCGTCTCCTGATCGGTTCCATTTTTAGACTTAGTGATACTTATCATACCTTTCCTTAAAACTATGGATTGAGGTAGCATTTACTACCTCCTCGCTTAGCGAATTCCAATTATCAACTACTCTTACACTGAAAAAGTATTTCCTTACATCCTGCAAACAAGTTTTCTTCCGAAGCTTCAAACTATGACCTCTAGTTCTAGAGCCAGCCATATCGAAATATCGATCCCTATCCACTCTATCATAACCATGAAGGAATTTAAAGACTGTCACCATATCCCCCCTTACTCTTCTAGCTTCGAGTGATGGCAAGTCTAATTCCCTCAGCCTCTCATCATAACCGAGATTGCGTATTTCTGGCACCAGTTTCGTGGCATGTCTTTGAACTTTTTCAAGCTTAGCTATGTGCTTTTTCAAGTGCGGATTCCAAAAGGGGGCTGCATATTCGAGTTTTGGCCTCACATAGGTTACATAAATATTTCTGAACATTTCCTTGTCCATGTGCCTGAAGGCTACCCTTACATTTGATAAGAATGCATATGCTGCCCTTACTACGCCATTTATATGTATTTCTGGAGACAAATCTGCCAATATGTTTACTCCTAGATCTCTCTCATTTTCTGTCTCCTGAAGTTGTACTCCAGCCACCGAGTAGTCAAGCTTGGGCCTTCTTGCACTTGTACCCATTCTCATTACCTTACATTTTGAGGTATTGAATTTCATTAGCCACTTTTCTGACCACTCATGCAGATTATTTAGATCCTCCTGAAGTTCTCTACCATTGTTCTCGTTTTTTACTTTCTTCACAATCTTTGCATCATCTGCAAACATATTCATGAATGAATTTACAGACTCTGGTAGGTCATTTACATATACAAGGAACAAAAGTGGCCCTAAAACTGAACCCTGTGGAACTCCACTACTAACTCTTCTCCATTCAGACACTGAGTGTCTTACTCTAACCCTCTGTTCCCTTCCTTCTAAGTAAGTTTTTATCCATTCCAAGACATTTCCACCTATTCTAGCCATTGATTGCAGCTTCCTAATAAGTCTCCCATGTGGAACAGTGTCAAACGCTTTCTGGAAGTCTAGGAATATGCAATCTGCCCAGCCCTCTCTTTCCTGTAAGATTTGGCTTACCTCATCATAAAATTCTAATAAGTTTGTTACTGTTGATCTTCCTTCTCTGAAGCCATGTTGCCTCACTGACAAAAAGTTGAAGGATTCCAAGTGAAGAGAGATATGTTTCCTTAGTAGTTTCTCCATAAGTTTGCAAACTATGCTGGTCAAGGAAACTGGTCTATAGTTCAGAGCCGTATCCCTCCTTCCCTTTTTGAAGATAGGTATCACATTTGCTTGTTTCCAGCATCTTGGAATCTCCCCCGACTCCAATGACTCCTTAAATATGATACTTAGTGCCACTGATATTGTGTTTGCGCATTTTTTAAGCACATGAGGGGATATGTCATCAGGACCTGTAGCTTTATGAACATCTAAATCCATCAGCGCTTTGCATACCTCTGTGGCTGTAAGGTTGATGTTCTCTAATACCGGCCCTTGAGCTTCTATCACTGCAATCTGAGGGGGTGGGGTATTTTCTACTGTAAATACTGACTGAAACTCCTTGTTCAATTCTTTGCAGATCTCTTCGTCCGTCTCAGTGATGCTTCCATCCGCTCTCTTTAGCCTTAAAACCTGTTCTTTTACCTTCAGTTTTCCTCTGATAAAGCTGTGGAAAAGCTTGGGATTTTCTTTAGCCTTCCTGGTGATGTCCCTCTCATAATCTTTCTCTGCCTCTCTCCTTTTACTTAGGTAGTCGTTTCTTGCTCTTTTGTAGGTTTGCCAGGCATTTATGTTTTTTCTCCTCCTATACCTTTTCCAGCATTTGTCTCTCCACTCCTTAGCTCTTTTACACCCATTATCGAACCATTTCTCTCTGGCATGAATTACACCTACTTTGGTGACAGGTATGCAGCAATCTACTATCTTCCCATATTTCTCACAAAAGGTGTCATACATTTCTTGTACAGATTTGTTGTAAAATAAGGTTCTCCAGTCAATAACTGCAAAAAGCTCATTCATTTTGATGTAATCTCCTTTCTGATAGTTCCTCCTCATGTCCTCAGTGCCTCTACTCTCAGGAAGAATGTCTTCAATGATATACTCCATCAACAACACACAGTGGTCACTCTTTCCAATTGGTGGTTCATACTCAATATTTTCAATATCCAACACATTATCTGTGAACACCAGATCAAGTAGTGATGGCTCATCCCCACCCCTGGCTCTTGTTGGTTCCATTACATGTTGGTGTAGGAAATTCCCTTGTACGCAATCTAGGAATCTTGCCCCAAAGGAGTCCTCACCACTGTGTGGGTCAAGATTTATCCAATCTATCTCTTTATGATTAAAGTCTCCCATAATCAAAATCCTACATTTTTTCTCCCGCGCCATGTTAACAACTGAGTTTATGACTTCAATCGTACCTATATGACTTTCCTCAAAAATTTCAAGCCTATTTTGGTTCCTTGGTGGGTTGTATACAACAGTTATTATAATGCTCTCTGACCCAGTATTTATGCGAGCAACAAGAAATTCCCTGAACTCACTTTCTATAGCCAAGTTTATCTCTTCAACTTGAATCCTCTCACTTATGAGCAGTGCTATCCCTCCACCAGTCCTCTCAGATCTTTCGACCCTTAGTATTCTGAAGCCCTTAGGAAAAACTGTGACACTGTTTATGTCCTCACTCAACTTAGTCTCTGTAATTGCTACTATATCTGCCTTACTGTTGTGAATCCTATCTTTTAATTCTACTGCCTTACCAGCTAATCCATCAGCATTTGTGTATAACAATCTTAATGAGGCCCCATCCCCTGATCTTCTGTCATTATCTTCTTTATCTCCCCTTTGTCTGGAAGTATTCCGTAACGAAAATTTTTCTTCTCTTCTTCATTTCTTTCATCATTTAACCTTCTTGCCTCTTGCAACAAGTTTTTGATCTTTCCCATCTCTTCCTGTGTTCTGTATCGTCTAATGAACACTTCTTTGCATTCTTGAAGGTCTTTTAGACTTTTTTTTCTCAACAATATTTCCCTACATGTCTCCCCTCTCTCAAAGGTTACTTTTGTTGGTCTCGGCTTTCCTTCCCTCGAATATTTACCTAGTTGGTGTATGTTTACAATATCCTCAGGACCACATACTACTCCAAGCTTTCTTATCAGGCCTACAACGTTAGCTTTATTTTCTTCAAGTCTCCCCTGCCATGTTGGCTCCTGGGATTCACTTATGCCTGAGATTACCACTGTCTTCTCCTTATCAAGTGCCTGTCTGATGAGTGGGTTTGCCCTTTCCATCACAACGTCTTTCATTTTTTCGATTACTGTCTCTTTATAGTCAACTGTTTGTATGTTTTCCAGTGCCACCACCTTTACAGCCTCTTTTACTGCCACATTCCCCTTTAGTGCATCAGCAAAGGACGTTTTCATGGCATCATTTTCCATATTCAGCTCCTGGAACTCTTTTCTGAACTGTTCAATGTTTTCCTTAATCTGAACATTCCAAGCAGCAATCTCGTCTCTCTCAGAAGATAGCAGTGAACTAACATCTAATTCCTTTAGGTTGTCATTTAGCTGTTTGTTCTTATCTTCTTGATTAGAAATTCTAGATTCTAGTTGACTCTTTTCCCCTTCCAGCTTCTTTATTCTTTTTTCTAGTTCCTTTCTCTCCTGCCCTTGTGCTTTATTTGCTTCCTCCAAAGATCTTATTTGTTCTCTGAGTGTTTCATTCTCTTTCATTTCTCCATCCATATTCCGAATTTTATCATCAAGGCTTGTAACCATTTCCTCTAACTTCTTGATTCTCTGTTTAAGTCCTCTGATGACTACCCCTTCTCCCGACCCATGGGTGGGAGAGGTTTGGGACAGAGATGGCTTCATTTTTATGTTCTCCCTCTCACAGAATATAGAAAGAAGACGAGAAAGAGGAAAAAAAAAAAAAAAGAAAAGAGAAAAACTTCTAATTTACCTTCACACAGAATTTTTATATCTCCATATAAGTGCTATTTAGTGACTCAGTTTGTCTCCCTTCTGGTAACACACATCTTAACTTAAAAACTTGACCATGGTAATTTAAGTATAAAAAGAAAAAGAAAAACAAAAGTCAAACCTGAAGGAAAATTCGAATTTGTGTTCGAGGTGGCACCCACCTGTTTCTGTTATATATTCTTCCTAACTGATAAACTGACTTGCTAACCAAGATATGTTATCACGGGATTTAGACTTTACATTTAACTCAATATATATACAAAATAACAAAATAGCAAACGAGAAAGCTAAAAGAAAAGCAAAAAAAAAATGAAGAAAATAGGACTGCTGTACTACTTGGCAACTTAACTCAGTACTGTTGACAGGTGGGTATTTGGTAATTTTTTTTTTCTTTTATTATTCAATTTTTTCGTGTATCAAACTAACTAACTAGTTAATATAAATGGGAAGGATACTGTTTTTAACAATATATAGAACCACAGGATCAGGTAAAACGGCTTAAGAGCTTTCCCCAGTTTACACAAAAAATTAGGTAATGTGGTGTGAGGCTCCACGTCTGGCAACTCTTCTAGATTTCCCTCAAGGCAGAATCTGGACGGCAGCTTCTCTCTCTTCCTCACGAAAAAAGTTCTCAATTTTTTTCCTTTAATATGAACAGTCTCGTCTTACAACAAATATTAGTTTTTGTACTCACAATACTCTGCAGGATTTCAGATTTTTGGAAATTATGGTAAAGTTTTCCACTAAGCACTTTAGTCACTCGAAACAGTTTAAATTTTAAGAGGAGCAATATGTATGTATGTATGTATGTATGTATGTATGTAAGTATGTATGTATGTATGTATGTATGTATGTAAGCTATACATATGTATTTTATATAATTCCTATACAATGGATTAGTCTGGAGTCTATGTAAATCTATATGCACAGTATACGGTTCTTTTTCTCTGCCTAAAGCTACAGTGAATATTCTTGGATATTCATCACACATCTTTTATTATCCCTTCACATCTGACAAGCCATTACACTCTCCATTTCTGTTTCTCTTTACTTTATGTATTCTTCGTGCCCAGGCCCGATGAGGGCTGTTTTATTTTATATTTTTTTTAGGCCCGTCCTGGTGTCACAATCATAAAAAAAAAATTATGTATAACCGGAAGGTAATATATAAAATATTTATAACGCGATCTTGAAATCACGAAACGCATTATATATATATATATATATATATATATATATATATATATATATATATATATATATATATATATATATATATATATATATGGCTCATTTCTGGAACACAATAGAGACAAATTGTTTTAAAGTAGTCTATATTACTAAATATTAAAATTACCAAAAATTCTGGAATGTTCCTTCAGAGCCTTCACGAAGTAAAATCTTCATCCCCACTCTTTTGCTACTACCACTTTTGCTTCAACAAAACAATGATCAGACATCCCAGCAGCCACACCCCTAAATGCATGCACATCTTTCACTCTACCAATCATGCTCTTTGCTACCAACACATAATCCATCAATGCTCTTTCTTTCACTCTTCCATTTGCCACTCTCATCCATGTATACTTATTTATTAACTTCTTGAAAAAGCTATTACCTATTACCAACTCTTGCTCCACACACATATCTAACAGTCTCTCGCCACTCTCATTCCCACCTGGTACCCCATACTTTCCTATAACACCTTCTATCTCTCCATCACCCACTCTGGCATTCAAGTCACCCAACACAACTACATAGTTCCTTCTACTCAGACCATCCCCACATCTAGTTAACTCATTCCAGAATTTATCCCGCTCTTCCTCACTTCTCTCACATCCTGGCCCATACGCACTAACAAAAGCCAAACATTCCCTTCCTATCCTAGCCCTCACCCACATCAGCCTAGATGACACTTCTTTCCATTCCACTACCTTATTTACCATCCATTCACTCAGTAATGATGCCACACCTTCTCTCGCTCTCCCCCTTTCAACCCCAAACACCTTACCTGTCACATCACCAAATGCCACTTCTCCTTTTCCTTTCATCTTCGTCTCACACAATGCCAATACATCCATCCTCTTCCTACCAAACATATATCCAATCTCACACTTTTGCTCTCCATCTTACTACAACCACGCACATTTAGACACCCCAAAACTACAGTTTGGGGAGAAGTTATTCTCCCCTCTACTCCCCTTCTTCTTTGACGTCTCGCAGGAGGTTAATACAAGGGGGGAATCCTAGTCCCCCTGCCCCGTCCACTTTTAGTCGCCTCTTACGACACGCAGGGAATACGTTGGGGCTATTCATTGATGCTGTGCCCGCCACCATATATATATATATATATATATATATATATATATATATATATATATATATATATATATATATATATATATATATATATGTATATATATATGTATATAAATATATATATATATATATATATGTATATATATATATATATATATATATATATATATATATATATATATATATATATATATATATATATAAATATATATATATATATATATATATATATATATATATATATACATATATATATATATATATATATATATATATATATATATATATATATATATATATATATATATATATATATATATATATATATATATATATATATTTATATACATATATATATACATATATATATATATATATATATATATATATATATATATATATATATATATATATATATATATATATATATATATATATATATATATATATATATATATATATATATATATATATATATATATATATATATATATATATATATATATATATATATATATATATGTATATATATATGTATATAAATATATATATATATATATATGTATATATATATATATATATATATATATATATATATATATATATATATATATATATATATATATATATATATATATATATATATATATATATATGTATATATATATATATATATATATATATATATATATATATATATATATATATATATATATATATATATATATATATATATATATATATGAATCATTTTTTACCCCGACCGGGACTCGAACCTAGGACTTTTACCCCGGTCGGGGTAAAAAATGATTCATGCTTTCACATATGTAATGTGTTTATTTGATATATATATATATATATATATATATATATATATATATATATATATATATATATATATATATATATATATATATATATATATATATATATATATATATATATATACATGAATGAATTTAGAGACTCTGGTAGGTCATTTAATATACAAGGAACAAAAGTGGCCCTAAAACTGAACCCTGTGGAACGCCACTACTAACTCTTCTCCATTCACTCACTGAGTGTCTTACTCTAACCCTCTGTTCCCCTCCTTCTAAGTATGTTTTTATTCATTTCAAGATTTTTCCACCTATTCTAGCCCTTGCTTGAAGCTTATCAATAAGTTTCCCGTGTGGGACAGTATCAAATGCTTTCTTGAAGTCTAGGAATATGCAATTTGTCCAGCCCTCTCTTTCCTGTAAGATTCGGCTTACTTCATCATAAAATTTTAATAAGTTATTTTACTGTTGATCTACCTTCTCTGAAGTCATGTTGTCTCACTAACAAAAAGTTGAAGGATTCCAAGCGAAGAGAGATATGCTTCCTTAGTAGTTTCTCCATAACTTTGCAAACTATGCTGATCCAGCAAACAGGTCTATAGTTTAGAGCCGTATCCCTCCTTCCCTTTTGAAAATAGGTATCACGTTCACTTGTTTCCAGCATTTTGGAATCTCCCCTGACTGCAGCGATTGCTTAAAAATTATACTTAGTGCCACTGATATTCTGTTTGCTCATTTTGAAAGTAAATGAGGGGTTATATCATCAGGACCTGTTGCTTGATGAACATCTAAATCCATCAGCAGTTTGCATATCTCTGTGGCTGAAAGGATGATGTTCTTTAATACCGACCCATGAGCTTCTATCTCTGCAGTCTGAGGGGGTTGGGCATTTTCTGCTGTAAATAATGACTGAAACTCCTTGTTCAAGTCTTTGTAAATCTCTTCATCCGTCTCAGTGATGCTTCCATCCGCTCTCCTCTGTTCCCCTCCTTCTAAGTATGTTTTTATTCATTTCAAGATTTTTCCACCTATTCTAGTCCTTGCTTGAAGCTTATCAATAAGTTTTCTGTGTGGGACAGTATGAAATGCTTTCTTGAAGTCTAGGAATATGCAATTTGTCCAGCCCTCTCTTTCCTGTAAGATTCGGCTTACTTCATCATAAAATTTTAATAAGTTATTTTACTGTTGATCTACCTTCTCTGAAGTCATGTTGTCTCACTGACAAAAAGTTGAAGGATTCCAAGAGAAGAGAGATATGCTTCTTTAGTAGTTTCTCCATAACTTTGCAAACTATGCTGATCCAGAAAACAGGTCTATAGTTTAGAGCCGCATCCCTCCTTCCCTTTTGAAAATAGGTATCACGTTCACTTGTTTCCAGCATTTTGGAATCTCCCCTGACTCCAGCGACTACTTAAAAATTATACTTAGTGCCACTGATATTGTGTATGCTCATTTTGAAAGTACATGAGGGGTTATATCATCAGGACCTGTTGCTTGATGAACTTCTAAATCCATCAGCAGTTTGCATATCTCTGTGGCTGAGAGGATGATGTTTTCTAATACCGACCCATGAGCTTCTATCTCTGCAGTCTGAGGGGGTTGGGAATTTTCTGCTGTAAATAATGACTGAAACTCCTTGTTCAAGTCTTTGCAAATCTCTTCATCCCTCTCAGTGAAGCTTCCATCCGCTCTCTTAAGCTTTAAACCTGTGTGTGTGTGTGTGTGAATGGAGTCAAAGATACTGTAGGATTCCCTTTTGCATGCAAAAACTAGTATAAAAATCGGCCTAATTATCATGGTGGATGTCACATTATGGTATACACTATGCTAGCAAAGTTTTGTCAGCGTATTTATTAGCATACTGCAATAAATTTATGATACTGAATATTAAAATATTAAATAATTAATTTAATATCTGCGATTAATACATAAATACACTAATGAAAGCTAAATCTTTACCTTCTTGTGTAAGGATAAAAGAGTTTCGCCTGATATGGGTGCTGAGCCAGAAGCAAATCCAACAATTGAGGAGAGGTCATAGTTCTGTAATTTAGGATTCTCCTCAACTCGCTTGATAACATAGGGTGTAACTGGAGCAAAAGTTATCTGAAAAAGTAAAGTAAATGTATTTAAACATGTATCTCCGCTGGTTCATCAACTTGTTTGATACACAAGAATGTTAAAAACAGCAAATAAATAAACCAGTACAGACTCTCTTCTACCTACAAACATCCGACATACGAACATCTGGAGATACGAACAATGTGTGTGATGTAAATACCTAATTGAAATTGCATAATTGTGCTCGCGGCATAGAGCCCCAAGCTCGTAACTTCCCATCTCCTGGTCGGTTCCATATTTACTTAGTGATACTTGTCTTCAAAACTATGAATTGAGTTAGCATTAACTACCTCCTCACTCAGGAAATATCAGTTATCACCTACTCTTACACTAAAAAAGTACTTCCATACATCCTGCAAAAAGTTTTCTTACGAAGCTTCAAACTATGAGCTCTAGTTCTAGAGCCATCTATAGCAAAATATCCATCCCTATCTTCTCTGTCATAACCATGAAGGAAATTAAAAACCGTCACCATATCCCTTCTCATTCCTCTAGCTTCGAGTGATGGTAAATCTAATTCCCTCAGCCTCTCCTCATAACTGAGATTGTGTATTTCTGGCACCAGTTTTGTGGCATGTCTTTGAACTTTTTCCAGCATAACTACATGCTTTTTCAAGTGTGGATTCCAAAAGGGGGCTGCATATTCAAGCTTTGGCCTTACATAAGTTATATAAATATTACTGAACATTTCCTTGTCCATGTGCCTAAAACCTACCCTTACATTTGACACAAATCTGCCAGAATATGTACTCCTAGATCTCTCTCATTTTCTGTCTCTTAAAGTTCTGCTCCTGGCAATAAGTAGTCAAGCTGGGGCTTTCTCCCACTTGTACCTATTCTCATTACCTAATATTTAGAAGCATTGAATGTCATTAATCACTTCTCTGACCACTCATGCAGACTATTTAGATCCTCCTGAATTTCTATGCCATTGTTCTCACCTCTTACTTTCTTCACAATCTTTGCATCATCTGCAAACATATTCATGAATGAATTTAGAGATTCTGGTAGGTCATTTATATATACAAGGAACAAAAGTGGCCATAAACTGAACCCTGTGGAAATCCACTAATACTCTTCTCCACTAAAATACTGAGTGTCTTACTTTAACTTTGTGCGTGTGTTTATACACACATACACACACACACACAAACACAAACACACTTACATACACACACACACACACACACACACACACACACACACACACACACACACACACACACACACACACACACACACACACCTTGACCAGCATAGTTTGCAAAGTTATGGAGAAACTACTAAGGAAACATATCTCTCTTCACTTGGAATCCTTCAACTTTTTGTCAGTGAGGCAACATGGCTTCAGAGAAGGTAGATCAACAGTAACAAACTTATTGGAATTTTATGATGAGGTAAGCCAAATCTTACAGGAAAGAGAGGGCTGGGCAGATTGCATATTCCTAGTCTTCCAGAAAGCGTTTGACACTGTTCCACATGGGAGACTTATTAGGAAGCTGCAATCAATGGCTAGAATAGATGAAAATGTTTTGGAATGGATAAAAACTTACTTAGAAGGAAGGGAACAGAGGGTTAGAGTAAGACACTCAGTGTCTGAATGGAGAAGAGTTAGTAGTGGAGTTCCACAGGGTTCAGTTTTAGGGCCACTTTTGTTCCTTGTATATGTAAATGACCTACCAGAGTCTGTAAATTCATTCATGAATATGTTTGCAGATGATGCAAAGATTGTGAAGAAAGTAAAAAACGAGAACAATGGTAGAGAACTTCAGGAGGATCTAAATAATCTGCATGAGTGGTCAGAAAAGTGGCTAATGAAATTCAATACTTCAAAATGTAAGGTAATGAGAATGGGTACAAGTGCAAGAAGGCCTAAGCTTGACTACTCGGTGGCTGGAGTACAACTTCAAGAGACAGAAAATGAGAGAGATCTAGGAGTAAACATACAGGCAGATTTGTCTCCAGAAATACATATAAATGGCATAGTAAGGGCAGCATATGCATTCTTATCAAATGTAAGGGTAGCCTTCAGGCACATGGACAAGGAAATGTTCAGAAATATTTATGTAACCTATGTGAGCCCAAAACTCGAATATGCAGCCCCCTTTTGGAATCCACACTTGAAAAAGCACATAGCTAAGCTTGAAAAAGTTCAAAGACATGCCACGAAACTGGTGCCAGAAATACGCAATCTCAGTTATGATGAGAGGCTGAGGGAATTAGACTTACCATCACTGGAAGCTAGAAGAGTGAGGGGGGATATGGTGACAGTCTTTAAATTCCTTCATGGTTATGATAGAGTGGATAGGGATGGATATTTTGATATGGCTGGCTCTAGAACTAGAGGTAATAGTTTGAAGCTTCGTAAGAAAACTTCTTTGCAGGATGTAAGGAAATACTTTTTCAGTGTAGGAGTAGTTGATAATTGGAATTGGCTAAGCGAGGAGGTAGTTAATGCTATCTCAATCCATAGTTTTAAGGACAGGTATGATAAGTATGACTAAGTCTAAAATGGAACCGATCAGGAGACGGGAAGATACGAGCTTTGGGCTCTTTCACGTAAACACAATTAGGTAATCACACACACACATACGCAGGGTTCAGTTTTAGGGCCACTTTTGTTCCTTGTATATGTAAATGACCTACCAGAGTCTGTAAATTCATTCATGAATATGTTTGCAGATGATGCAAAGATTGTGAAGAAAGTAAAAAACGAGAACAATGGTAGAGAACTTCAGGAGGATCTAAATAATCTGCATGAGTGGTCAGAAAAGTGGCTAATGAAATTCAATACTTCAAAATGTAAGGTAATGAGAATGGGTACAAGTGCAAGAAGGCCCAAGCTTGACTACTCGGTGGCTGGAGTACAACTTCAAGAGACAGAAAATGAGAGACATCTAGGAGTAAACATACTGGCAGATTTGTCTCCAGAAATAAATATAAATGGCATAGTAAGGGCAGCATATGCATTCTTATCAAATGTAAGGGTAGCCTTCAGGCACATGGACAAGGAAATGTTCAGAAATATTTATGTAACCTATGTGAGGCCAAAACTCGAATATGCAGCCCCCTTTTGGAATCCGCACTTGAAAAAGCACATAGCTAAGCTTGAAAAAGTTCAAAGACATGCCACGAAACTGGTACCAGAAATACGCAATCTCAGTTATGATGAGAGGCTGAGGGAATTAGACTTACCATCACTCGAAGCTAGAAGAGTGAGGGTCGATATGGTGACAGTCTTTAAATTCCTTCATGGTTATGATAGAGTGGATAGGGATCGATATTTTGATATGGCTGGCTCTAGAACTAGAGGTCATAGTTTGAAGCTTCGTAAGAAAACTTCTTTGCTGGATGTAAGGAAATACTTTTTCAGTGTAAGAGTAGTTGATAATTGGAATTGGCTAAGCGAGGAGGTAGTTAATGCTATCTCAATCCATAGTTTTAAGGAC
>JAXCGZ010022218.1:5000-12500 GCA_037179515.1 Halocaridina rubra | reverse complement strand
ATGAAAGGTCATAAGAATTAGGAAAGACAGAAGAGGGAAGAGAGTTCCAGAGTCTGGAGGTAGATGGGAAGAAGCAGTCGCTGCACCGACCAATCCGTGAGCTACAAATCTCCACACAGGACCTGTGAGATGAGGCCGCTTGGCGAGTGTTAGCGGCCTCGGCAGTGGGGGAGGGATGCAACTCGCCAACTCATCAGAGCAGCGATGGAAGTAGTAGCGATAGAAAAGCGAAAGGGAAGATACCTTACGGCGAAGAGAGAGAGAATCCAGATTAGAAGTAAGAGAAGGATCATTAATGAGTCTGACTGCCTTAGATTCAACCCTATCAAGAAGATAAGTAAAGGAAGAAGCACCCCAGATGTGTGAGCAGTATTCTAAGCAGGGACGGATAAGACCTTTGTAAATTTTAAGTAACTGCAAAGAGGAAAAGTAATGACGAAAACGAAACAAAACCCCCAATTTTTGGATGAAGATTTAGAAATTTGGATTATGTGATTCCTCCAAGACAAGTTAGAGGCTATATGGATTCCCAATATGTTGATAGAGTTAAGAGGGTCAATTTCATTAGTTTCGAAGACAATAGGGTTATCAGGAGGAGAAGAAGATAAAGAGATAGCCAGAAATTGTGTCTTGGAGGCATTGAATTTAACTAAATTTTGAGTGCCCCTCTCAGATACTCTCTGCAAATCGGAGTTAAGAGTAGAAGAAAGAGTGATACGAGATTGATTACGAGTAACAGATGAAGGTTGTGAAGAAAAGGCAGAGGAAAAGTGAAGGGTAGAATCATCAGCAAAGGCATGAAGAAGAGAGGAAGATGGGGATTGTAAAAGATCATTGATGAAGAGAAGGAACAGAGTAGGTGAAAGAACAGAGCCCTGTGGAACACCACTGGTAACAGAGAAAGGGCTAGATGTCGCGCCATCAACAACTACAGATATAAAACGGTCAGTAAGAAAACTGGAAATCAGAGAACAGAAAGAAGGGGTAAAGCCATAGGCAGGGAGTTTGGCCAACAGAGCCTTGTGCCAGACTCTGTCAAAAGCCTTAGAGATATCAAGGGCGACGACAAAGGATTCCCCATAGTTCCTCAGAGAAGATGACCATACATGAGTAAGATAGGACAGGAGATCACCAGTGGATCTTGCCTTGCGGAAGCCGTACTGGTGATCGGAGATAAGTGAGTTAGATTCAAGATGTTTCAAGAAGTGAGAATTGAGCAAAGTTTCGAAAACTTTAGCAATAGAGGAGGTTAGAGCAATAGGTTGGTAGTTAGAAGGAATAGAGCTGTCACCCTTCTTAGGAACAGGTTGAACTAGAGCATGCTTCCAAGATGAAGGATAGATACTGGTTGACAGAATGAGGCGAAAAAGACGGCAAAGCATGGGAGCCAGTTCATCTGCAAACTCCTTAAGGAACCTTGCAGGGATACCATCGGGACCAGATGCCTTGTTCGTCTTTAGTGAGCGAAGAACCTTATGAACTTTGCGTGAAGAAAGGATAAGGGAGGGCATAGGGTTAGAGAGGGGTAAAGACTGAGGAACAGGTGCTCTGGAATCGTTTATAGAAGAGTTGGCAGAAAAATGAGAGCCAAAGAGAGTGGCTTTGTCAGTGGGAGAGCAAGCTATAGAACCATCAGAATGAATGAGAGGGGGAAAGCTTGAGTTACAGAAGTTTTTGGAGAGGTTTTTGGCTAAGGACCAGAAGCATTTGTCAGTGGGAGAGGAGTTAAGGTCATCAAGTTTCCTTCTTATAAAGGAAACCTTAGACCTTTGAATCTGAGCAGTACAGCGATTCCTAGCTATAATAAAAGCAGAGCGAGTTAAATCGGAAGAAGAGGCTTAGGTAAGATCGGTGAGCCCGATTCCTAGCCTGGATAGCCATGGAGCAGGCACGGTCAAACCAAGGTTTAGGGGGAGAGAAAGTTTTTGTAGAAGAGGGGATGTACGCCTCCATTCCCGTGGTCATGATCTCGGCAACTTTTAGAGCTACCTGATCAGGGTTGCGGGACCGAAAGCAGTAGTCATCCCATTGGAAGTCAAAGAGAAAGTTACGCAAATTTTCATGTTGGGTACGCTCGAAGTGCCAAAGGCGGTGCTGAGTAGGAGGGATTGGTGGTGGGGAGCGAAAATGGAAGAGGCTGAGATCATAGAGTGGTCAGATTTACCAAGAGGGGAAAGCACAGAATAAGAGTAGTTTGAAGGGTTAGAAGTAAAAAATAGGTCAAGAGTGTTTGCAGCATGTTCGTGACGATCAGGAACGCGAGTAGGATGTTTGATAATTTGCTCCAGATCGTGAGTAATAGAGAAAGCAAGGGCCTCGCTTCCTCCCACATCAGTGTGAGAAGAACGAAGCCATCTCACTGTGGTGTACATTGAAGTCTCCAATGTAGAGAACTTCGGATGTGGGTGAGAAGATAGCAAGGACTCATGGCACGAGATAGATATTCAAAGAAAGACACAAACTCGGTGGAGTTTGGAGAACAGTAGCAGAAGCAAAGAAAGATAGTGGTAGTGGAGAGATAGACTTTTAGCCAGAGAACATCAAAGTCAGGAGATTCAAGGTCCATGAGCCTCGCAGTAGGAGTGTTAGTGTTGCAGTATGCACAGACCCCACCTTTGGAACGAAAATGAGTATACAGATTATAGTGAGAGATTTGAAATGGGTCAGTGGAAGCATGTATAGACAGCTGGGTTTCAGATAGGAGGAGGAGGTTAGGGAGGAAAGTGCCCAAGTGCTGTTCCACAGACGAAAGATTAGAGTTCAGCCCACGAATGTTAGAATAGTGAAGAGTGAAAGAAGCAGATCTATTGGGAGGTGCAAGGTTAAGGGCAGAACCATTACTACCACCAGGCGTGTCTGCCCTCAAGCCAATAGTGGAGTCAACACGATCCCCGGAGATTCTTCGCACCCCTCTATGCCGGGTACTGGGGGCCATTAGCTGTGGACCTTCCATAAATAATAACAAATGTGAGGAAAAAGAAAGTAAAAGAGACAGATGTGGGGAATGTTGTGACTTGTCAAATGTAATGGAATAGCAAGAGATGTGTAATGAATACGCCAGAATATTCAGTGTAGATGTAAGCATGAGGAAAGAACCACCATGAAGGAAGACTCAACCTCGAACTGTCTGGACCAGTCCTAGTTGCATCCTAATACCTTCAGTCGAAGTCTTTCAACGGGCGGCTGATGCCATGGCCAACCTACTATATACTACATATATATATATATATATATATATATATATATATATATATATATATATATATATATATATATATATATATATATATATATATATATATATATATATATATATATATATATATATATATGTATATATATATATATATATATATATATATATATATATATATATATATATATATATATATATATATATATATATATATATATATATATATATATATATATATATATATATATATATATATATATATATATATATATATATATATATATATATATATATATATATATATATATATATATATATATATATATATATATATATATATATATATATATATATATATATATATATATATATATATATATATATATATATATATATACATAATCAAATAAGCACTTTACCATATGTGAAAACATGAATCATATTTTTCTCTTACCGGGGCTCGAATCTACGGCACTTAATTGCTGTGCCAAGGCGCTACCAACTACACCACTGAAGGTAGAAAAGAGAAACCAATCTTACAGCTTAACTGCTATAACACGAAAGAACACATTGTAACTGCATGCCTTTTTGTTCATATTACAGTTTCTCCCAACTTCACTCGTGGCTCTATTTACGCATTTAATTCAATTTTCCAGTCTAATTTGGGATCAACAATGATTAAATATGCACATTACTATATGTGAAAACATGAATCATATTTTACCCCGACCGGGTCTCGAACCTAGGGCACATAATGCCTGTGCCAAGGCACTACCAACTACACCACAGATCTAAAAGAGAAACCAACCTTGCAGCTTAACTTCTATACTTCTGTGGTGTAGTTGGTAGCGCCTTGGCACAGTAATTATGTGTCCTAGGTTTGAATCCCGGTAAAATAAGTTTCATGTTTTCACATATGTTCAGTTTATAAGAAGGTAATGTGGGCTGTATAATAGGGCGCTGTGCACTCTGGGGAGTGTTTATAATTATAAGATCATGTATGTATGTGTGTATATATATGATGATTTGGCTACATAGATTAATATCATGAAGTGGTGAGACTGTGCCGATGACTCGGCTGACTTACAAATACTAGGGTTCTTCTTGAGCAAAAGAAGCGCAAAGGACTGGAAAACGGTGTTTCCTGGTGGGATCTAGGAGAGGTACGTCAGTGCTACTCCAGTATAAACACACTCACATAATACTGGAAGAGTGAGAAGGGATCTCGATTAGTCTTTTGAGTGTATGAAAATAAATTAAATGTTATCTCTCCAAACTTTACATTATGCAAGACAACTCCATTACCCATGCCAGTAATAAGGAAATTGTTGCTGAATTACTCTTGTTTATAATTAGACACTTATCTCCTTGTTACTTTCTTTTCACTGTCTTGCAGATAAGTTGAAACAGGATATTCCTTCTCGGGTTATGTAAAAGCCCATGAAAATTTTATGTCTTTTCTCCCTCTTTAAAAAAAAAATCAGTAATGGTGGCTCTTAACTTCCTAATTACTGGGTTGGTGTATTGAATGTGTTACTTCAGTAACACAATTCGAGTTTATGATGATCGGAGTTCTGTTCTTTCATCAACACCTAATGGTCCTCTGTATCCACTTTGTTTGGCAACCAATAAAAAACAAAATACTCATATTCGCGATATGCAAAGCAGAAGAGGATTACAAAATATTTATTATTGTATTACTGTAATCCGCTTTGCCATATTATATAACGGCATACATAATTAAATAACGCATGCACGAATAAGTTTAATTTTGAAAGTATACACGCGCGCAATATTCATCCTAAGTGAATGAGAGCGAAAGCATCAGAAGTGACGGACTTGCTGAAAAAAAAGAGAATAAAAATTGCATGTGAAAAGCGCTCTTAAAGCAGATAGATCCCTTCAGTATCAGTGGCAAGACCCTTTGCTATAGAGATGTCCCACAAAAGCTCAAAGCTTTAGCATAAACTAAACGCTTACTTCCTCCGTGCTCCCCTCCGTGTCGCAAATGTCGACCAAATGGGGAGAATCGAGGAGACTGGGAATATCCTCGTCTGTATTTTCCTTCCGTAAGGAGTCAAGGCATATTGCTTTGACTTAGCCACCTTGTACACACACACACACACACACACACACACACACACACACACACACACACACACACACACACACACGTAAATGAAGTACCTAAGTGGGAATTGTTTTCACATTTAAATTTTCTAAATATATGAATTACATTCCACATTCGCTACTGCGAGAACATATTGGCAGATGCGTTTCTGGATATGCATGTAAATAGCATATGAAGGGCTGCACACACACACACACACACACACACACACACACACACACGTAAATGAAGTACCTAAGTGGGAATTGTTTTCACATTTAAATTTTCTAAATATATGAATTACATTCCACATTCGCTACTGCGAGAACATATTGGCAGATGCGTTTCTGGATATGCATGTAAATAGCATATGAAGGGCTGCATGCGTTTTCTTAGCATTGACAAGGAAATGTTTAGAAATATTTATGTAATTTATGTGAGGCCTAGGCTTGAATGTGCAACGCCTTTTGAAATCCGCACTTGAAAAACCATACACGAGTATATGAGCTGAGAAAAGTTCAAAGACATGCCACGAAACTGGTGTCAGAAATACGCAATATCAGTTATGAGGAGAGGAGAGAGAATCAGACTTACCATCATTCGAAGTTAGAATACTGAGGTGAGATATGGTGACGGTTTTTAAATTCCTTCATGACATTAACAGACTGGATAGGGATCGATATTATGATATGGTTGGTTCTAGAACTAGAGGTCATAGTTTGAAGCTTCGTAAGAATATAAAGATCTACTTTTTTAGTACAAGAATAGTTACTGACTGGAATTCACACTGGAAGGAGATAGTTAATGTTAACTCAATTAATAATTGTAAGGACAAATATGAATAGTATTATTGAGCTTAAAATTGACGCCGACCAGGAGACGGGGAGTTACTTGCATAGAACTCTTCCCCGTAAGCACAATTTGGTAATTACACACGCATACAGATCTCTCTCTCTCTCTCTCTCTCTCTCTCTCTCTCTCTCTCTCTCTCCCCAGTCAGGAGTGAAATATGATTTATATATATATATATATATATATATATATATATATATATATATATATATATATATATATATATATATATATATATATATATATATATATATATATATATATATATATATATATACTAACGAGGCAAAAAAATAAAAAGGAAATAGAAACACTTTTTTCGACCTCATATTCTTTTTATAAATACCTAATCTACTTTATCGGAAGGCCAAAGAGGTTTTTTCTGATAGGTCAAAGGCAAGATTTATGAAGCCAAACGTCTATAAAAATACAGGAAGAGAAAAATATTAAAAGGAAGACGCCAGCTGAATGGTTTCTCGTAATTTCCGACCACGGTATTTATTTATTCACTGATTAATTTGTGAGGAATAGTACAATGTCGGACTTGGTGCAATTCATTTTTGTGTGTGTGTTTATATTTAACATAATCGTTTCCATTACTTTCAGCAAAAATCTAGTGGATGATAAAACAAACCCTGGAAGATAGATGTACAAAGATCTAAAAGAAATGACATATGTTTGATCATTATTTCATGTAAAAAAAGAAAAAAAGCGAACGAAGTACTTTCTCAACTTTTTTTTATGAGTGTGACATTTGGGGAGAAATCCTTGACAGAATATCAGGTGGGAGAGACCCAATTGGCAGTTGCTTAGGAAGAATGTTCCAAACCATCCTCTGCAACGCTGCTTGATTTGCAAATGTACTGCCTCGGTCTTTTCTTGGGAGCTCAGCGGCAACATCGAAAGGAGCAATTCCAATGTGGGCTAGGCACTTCTTCCTAATCTTTAGCCCCGGAAGGCAGCAAGGCGTCAAGCTTCATGAACCTTCGTCAAGACAAAAAAAAAAAAATTATATATATATATATATATATATATATATATATATATATATATATATATATATATATATGTATATATATATATATATATATATATATATATATATATATATATATATATATATATATATATATATATATATATATATATATATATATATATATATATATATATATATATATATATATATATATATATATATATATATATATATATATATATATATATATATATATATATATATATATATATATATATATATATATATATATGTATATATATATATATATATATATATATATATATATATATATATATATATATATATATATATATATATATA
>JAXCGZ010022217.1:0-15497 GCA_037179515.1 Halocaridina rubra | reverse complement strand
ATAAAAATAATTAATAATAATAATAATAATACAACTTATTAGTGCCAATGCATTTGTATCTTCATAAGGTTTTATTACAACAGTTCTTATTTACAGTTTGATTATATAAAACCAATCAAATACCATACCTGAGTATGGGTATTGGCAATGTAACCAACACCTGGTTGTTCTAATCCATTCTGCATTACCAAACCAAGATCAAACTGTAATAGTCAATACTGAATTTATTAATATTTATTTCTAAATTAATTGTATTTATATTATATTAAAGTGTCAGGTTTATGTACATTAATATACAGAGTAAAAGGAACTTTCCTGTTTGATATGTTATATAATATGAACAATTAAAATATATGAAAAAAAAGATATCAAGATTGTTACTTTGCAAGCAATATATATAATAAAAATGTTTACTTAGATATAGAAACGTTACCATTAGAATTAGTTACTCAGCAAGATAGATACCTGCAAACGATAAATGTTTTACAAATGCATACTAACATTACCTTTACGACTAAAACGCCCAAATTACAGGAATTTCCATAGCCATTTACAGTAGAATAGGGAAGAAATTTTGCATCCAGTATAGGAAACTTTGAAGCTACAAACAGACCACTACCTAAAATAATAATTAAAAAAACATCACTATTGATCCCCATTAAGGTGGACGTCACAGACTAAAACTGGGGAATTAAGGCTGGATGCCCTTTCTAAAACTCCACAGTGAGTTCAAGTGAGGGGTTGTTAACTCCGAATAGAGTATTTTAACCACCACACTACTGCGGTCCCAGTGAAAAAAGTCTATATGATTTTAAAACTTTGAAGATTATCAAATCAACGTAATCTTAAAAACCCAGGGGCTTAACGACTTTGTTCTAAACACCTGAAGATTATAAAAACTAAATACAGTAATTTAAAAAACCCTGGGATTTATTGACTCAATACTAACATCTCTAATTGCAGTTTTATTCCCACTTATGCAGTGTAACAGTAACATTAAATCAATCCACATAAACATCTCCTTTTTGTTTAATCATGATCTTAATACTTAAACATGATTTGAAACAGCCTAATGGCAGTCTCTCCCCAAAATAACTAACCGTAAAGGTGTGAGATATTGGGGGGATCAGTAGTTCAGTGGTCGACTATTTGAGTTAGGAAACAATTACCGCAGGATCGATCCACTGCAAGGCATAAGGAAGGGCATCCAGCCTTAATATCCCAACTCCAAATTGTCAGTGTCCACCCAAATCTCAAGGGGGCCAAACTGCGACACATAAAACGGTGTTTTAATAAAGTGAAATTCTTGCAACACTACACAACTTTATATATTACTTAAGATTCACAAAACTTTGGGTGAATGACCCAAAATAACAAAATCTGCAAGGGAATACAGTATACATACCAGTTTACAATACATTCATAAAAATAAGAAAAATGTACATTAAAAATCACATATTTAACATATAATTTTAATGTTCCAATATTTCATTCTATAATGAGCGCCTCAAAGGAAGCAGCTAACACAGATTCAGTCCAACTGTGGGGCGTTAGGAAGGGCATCCAACTATAATCCCCAAGCTCCAACATATAACTATCCACTCCCACTGGATTGGGAACTAATTGTGCATAAAAGAGAGCTATAGATGGTCAATTTTATCATAATTTTAAGCACAAGTTCCTACAGATACTATTCCATCAACCATCCCATACTTTTAATAGTGTATTCTGAAATAGTAGCCGCCGTGGCTCAATCGGTAGCGTCCGCGACTCTGAGGCGTCAGGTCAAGGGTACGCGCCCCGTCATGGTCTAAGGTTAGCAAGGGCATGCACTCAGGGTAACGACTACATCTGCCAAAACAAGTCCCTTGTAAGAAGGCAACCGTCCTAGCCTTTGGTTGAAAAGGGAGTCCGTAACGTAAAACAGGAACTATTCAGTCTTCTGAAATGAGAGGTTCTGTGACACAAGAGACCCCACTACCCTCTCCTAATATATAAGCGGCTCTAATGAAGAGATACTTTGGACCTCCTGAGAGGAAGCCGGCATAAGCATCACTAATCTAGTATGTCACTATCAGCCCCCATTATAGCGATGGACACAGACAGACTGGAGCTGGAGAATTAAAGCTGGATGACTTTCCTCATGCTCCAAGGTGGGTTTGATTGTGGGTCTGTCACCTCCCGAGTAATCTAATCACTATACTACTGCAGTCCCCTGCCATCATAAACATCATTGACTTACCTAAGCCGCCATGATTTCCCAGAAGAGTATGATAACCAACATCATAGATACAATAAGGATATTTATCTTTAAGGTAGGAGTGTAGTACATGTCCCCTGTATCTGCTAAATATTTCTTGCAATAGGAAAACATCTACATCAGGAAGCTGAAAGAAAATTACAAAATGAGTAAATACATTTTTTGTATCCAGTAAGCGTGAGTTACTCCAAGAAACCAAGGAAAAGTTAAATAATCCCATCAACGATTAAATTAGGTAAGCTAAGGTGGTTTGCCTTGTAAATAAGTATAACCCTAAAGCACCATGGGGTTACTCTTCTTGACAAGATCCTTTTTTTTTTTCAAACATAATATATCTTAATTAAGTTGCCAGGGTGTCTAAACTGATCATACCCTACCCATCTTCACTCACTTTATTAGCTATTTTTGGGAAAGGAAGAGAAATATCCCTCTCAGATGGCCATTAAAAGATGCAGGGAATTCTTAAAACAGTTATATTTACTTTAGTTTGTAAAAAGAAGACTATATAAGAACCTTTCTATAGATGGATATTGGTAAAAGGGTGACATTCCTTACAATGTTGCTCATATTTATCATATTCTTGACAAAATATGCCTTCTACTCCATACACTACGAGGATGGGTTCAATCGTAACATCGAAAGTGTGGAATTCATTGTATCCTCTTCAATGCCATACTGTCCATCAATTATTTTACAATAAAAAAAAAATCAAAGGGAAGGACTGTCAACTCCTCTATCCTAAACAGTTGAGCGTTACAGCAGTTCTTTTCTCCCCAACGAATTGAAAATTTACACTATGCTCCTATTACACTTACCTTCGTCAATATAACATTTTCTCGAGATACTGGAGGCACCAAATTCCCCTTGTTCAATGAGGGATCTTGTAGCAGGAGTCTCCTACCAATTTCATGTACTCGCCAATATGAACTTCTACAAAAAAAAAATGCAAATGACAATTGTTAAAGTAAATATGTACACGTATCATGCAATAAGTTATTGGCATTGCTTGGTGACTTTTCTTTGAAATATGGAAATCTGTAATCTATTCCTAATATCTTGAGCAAGATTAGTACCTGCAAAATACCTAACCTGTGATACTGTATAGGTACAGGTTTGTGCAAATGTGTGTACTTTAGTAGTCATTTTTAGAAAGGCTATATATGATATAGAACTTTAATGTATATTATTACTTTAGATGCAATATACTGCGCATATGCACAACACAAATATGTATAAAAAATTTTAGTTGAAATAATCTATATATTTTATGAATACAAAGATACATAGTGTAGATAGTACTATAATGTAAAAATACATGCATTCATTACATACCTTTTGAGCTGCAAATCACTGACAGCTACGCATCAATCTCACCTTTGGTTATAGAATCGGCAAAAGTGTTCGGCACCAAGGCATGTATTTGCTGAGCACACAGTTATCTTATTCTGGATGTATCTGGGATCTTTTTCTATGTGATTAGCATCATGATCTTCCGGGCACACGTATATAAACGGCTGTACATCAGCTAATGCATTTATTAGCATCCAAAGGACATAGCCAAGAAATCCAGCAGGCAAAAGGAGCAACGACAACATGACCATTACTGGACAAACCACAAAGTATCTGGTAATAAAAAGAGTAACAGGTGATGTAATGAAATTAACAAATAACGAAAAAATCCTAAGCAATTCATTAATGGAAATTCTCATACTCAAGCATTAAGATAGCATACATCTGTAAATCAAAAACATACACAACATATGTAATAAAAGACACAATAAGCTTACCTTAGTAACTTATGCATTAAAAAGGGCTTATCAAAGTAGGTGAAAATAAAAGCAGATATTGTGAGAGATGCCACATGCTCAAATGGCACTAGGAGAACACAAGTTACGGCATCCAATATTTTCCAGACAATGTTATTATATCTGCTATGACGAAGCATTGTCTCAATCTGAAAAAGAAGAGAGAAATGTGGAAATTAACAGAATAACAGAAAAAGATTGTTTAACTACCACTCCACGGAATATGCACTCAATTAAGGCCATTCAATGTTCTTGTGGGAAAAAAAGGGTACGGTACTACTTTATCATCAGAACCACCATCTTTACATAGTATACCCTGTTCTCGCATGGAATATCTTAGAAAATTATACTCTCTAATACTGTAAAAAGAAATCTTGGCAGGATCTGTACATGATCAGGCATAAGGGTAAAGATAATATTGTTTATACGGTGATAAAGAGGTTCCATGTTAGTCAAAAGTTCAAATGACCTTAGCATGCCATGAATGTATGCAGTGTTAACAAGTAAAATATTCTGCAAGGAAAAGCTTAAAGATTAGAACTCATGACTCACAGACTACCAAACTGTTTATTATTAAGCGTGCCGAATGACAATCTAATTTATAAACTACAGTATAAATGAAAGATAATTACAATATAAATACTTTATGTTATTTTCTAGAGTCTGATGCTTGTGTAGCCCTTTTGAAGCAATTTTCTAATGGTAAATGTTTTTTCTATAACTTTAGCACAGGGTCTAAGATGAATAAGCATATTCTAGTAGTCTCATCCTCAAGACCCTGAAATAAATAAATTATTCCACTTTTCACATTCCTAGTATCCCTAAATCAAGAAAACTGTTCTGCCTATTTTTTTGTGCTCTATACCTCTAGAACAAACACTGCTATTAAATGCTAAGACAACGTATAGCTGAAAATAAGTACCGTAATAAGACAAATACCAGGGATCTCTCCCAGAACAGCCTTCCCAGTAATCACAAGTAAACTAATTTATCAGAGAGATCCCATGTTCAGAGAATTATCTAGCCGAGATGATAAGAACATAAGAACATAAGAATAGAGGACACTGCAACATGCCTACTGGCACACACGAGGCAGCTCCATTTTTGAATTGTATTTTCAGCATGTCTAACCTATTCTATTCTACTCTACTTATTTATTCTATTTTTCTTCTTGTGATTTTTCTAATAAGCATTAACCTATTCATACCCACCCTACCTCTGTCATATGTCTATCTAATCTACATTTGAAGGTGTCTAAGGTATTGGCATTTACTATCCTACTAGGAAGCTTGTTCCATGCATCAGCTACTCTATTACCAAACCAATTTTTACCAATATCCCTTCTGAACCTAAATTTATCAAGCTTAAATCCATTATTACGAGTTCTGGTTTGATCATGAATTTTTAAAACTTTATTAATATCTCCCTTGTTAATCCCTTTAAACCATTTATACACTTCAATCATATCCCCCCCTAACTCTTTGCCTCTCTAGAGAATGTAGATTAAGTTTTTTTAATCTGTCCTCATATGGTAGATTTCTGATATTGTGTATCATCTTGGTCATTCTTCGCTGCACTCTCTCCAAGGATTCAATTTCCATTCTATAATAGGGTGACCAGAATTGCACAGCATAATCTAAATGGGGCCTAACTAATGCAAGATAGAGCTGCAAATTAACTTTTTCCATCCTATTGCTAGCGCTTCTTGAGATAAATCCTAAAATTCTGTTTGCTTTATTTCTGACTGCTGTGCATTGCCCTCTTGGCTTAAGACTACTACTCACAAGAACTCCCAAATCCCTTTCACACTGAGAACTCATGATTTCATGGTTATTTAGCTTATAACTAGTATTGTCTTTTATAGTACCCATTTTAACTACTTTACATTTTTCAACATTAAATTCCATTTGCCATTTGTCCGACCATTCAGATAATCTATTTAGATCTTCCTATAAAGCATGAATGTCTTCTTTTCCATTTATAGTTCTACCTATTTTAGTGTCGTCTGCGAATTTACTTAGGTTACTACTGATATCCGAATCCAGATCATTTAGATATACGATGAATAAAAGGGGACCCAGTACCGAGCCTTGTGGTACCCCGCTAGTAACCGAGCCCCACTCTGATTTCTCTCCATTTATGCAAACCCTCTGTTTTCTGTCTTTTAACCATTGTTTGATCCATCTGAGAACAGCTCCTCCTATACCATGAGCTTCCAGCTTTTTAACTAATCTTTTGTGAGGAACTCTTATCAAAAGCTTTGCTAAAATCTAGTAAAGCGCAAATAATACAGGAGTATGTGTGTATAGAGCATATTTTAATATGATATTTTACATAATAAAAAAATCAGCAGAAAGCAATAAATAGATATTGTAGATATAATTCATAAAGAAGGAATAAATAATTTTCCTGACTTACTTACTGTAAAGGGCAAACCCAATGCCCCAATTTTTAGTACGCCCATTCCTAGAACAAACTGACCTGTTAACCAACCAGTAAATATTAACAATTTAGTTCCCTAGATTTCTTCTGTATCCTTACATCTACCAAGGTATGTGGTTTCAAACACTGATATCCCCAGAATGACTTATGTTCATTATTGGAGAAATAATGCATTACTCTATTTTGAATTTCATATGCAATAGTCATGATAATGAATTATTTCCTTTAACATACTATAATTGGTATGGCATTCCATAAATTAAAAATACAAATTTTACCAAAACTTTATAATTTGAATACTTTTGGGATGTTTAGCATTAGTGGCTAAATTAATATTTTAGTGGAAACTTTGGACTGAGACAAAAGACTGTGATTATACTAAATATCATAATTAAACCAGTCATTATCATCCAAATATAGAGATTTCTACAATGGTAAATGAATATCTTTACTGGCACCAGACAGTAAAAAAATCTCATGTATTATATCACATTAGGTCTGATTAGCTTAGGTTAGTTAAGTTAGTTCACTTCTATTTAAGAAACGAGTTTGTTATGATATTCTCTTAATGTAGTCTTTCATTTTTTATCATTGTATACCTTCTAATTGTAAGTATAATTTCTAAGTCTCTTACCATTGTTTATTTTATTTGCAGATGCTTGCAGTTGTATTTATGTAGAATAAAGCCTTAAATACTACTATGGCTTATTACAGAGTTGAAAAAAGAAACTTTTTTTCTTAGTTACTTCAGATATAGTGTCAATTTTTTATTTTTTTTTTATTTTCAATATACACTTGGGAACATGAAATGAAATATTTACCTGTCTATGGAATATTTAAGGATAAATCTTGAATGTACATGTGAATAGGAGCCTAATTTCCCCAAAAGTAACGTAAAGTTGCTGTGGTTTACCATTTTGTCATTATAAATCCCCATTCGAAAGGGCGTAGACATAGACAGGTTGGACAAGGGAATGAGGGCTAAATACCCTTCCTAACGCCCCGCGATGGACTCCAACCAGGTCTAACCAAGCCGTTCTCACAAAAATATTGTATTCTATATAAAGAAAAATACCGAATATTTGGTACTTGTATATAATATAAACAACCACTTAATTCTTGTAATTCTTCAAAACTGATAACTTATTGGAACTAGATGTATAAAAAAGAAGTAAAAAAAAAAAAAGGTCATGGTCTGTAGCCCTGATAACTGAACCAGAAGCGATAAGAAGATAATTATTACCTTTGCATTCAGTAAACATCATCATTCAAATTCAAATTAAAAAAAAATTATTGACATAATAGGCAATTACATCAAATGGAGCTTGTTAGCAAGCTAACAAGTCCGCCCCACAACTAAAAAAAAAAAGAAAAAAATAAATATTTATTCTTCAAAGCAAGCAATAATGATCATGAAAATTACAATAATATTGACAATCCTAATAATAATACACAATATGACAATTGGTCATTTCAAACAGTGAACTATGCCTGTAGCAAATATACTGAGAAAATAGATGAACTAAACTCTAATGTCAAACTTAGAGATTTTTTTCAGAATTTGTTTAACCATATTGGTATATATAAAATACCACACCTTCTCTGTAATGTCAATAATACTATCACACCAGAACTCGCATAGACCCCTACATTCCATTATATAATGATACACAGTATGAGATTTAACATGAACACATAATTTACAAGGGATACCATCAGTTTCTTTAACATATTGCCAGTAATATTTATATCCAAAACGTAGTCTCATCATAAATGCATCATACTTGGGTGAAGCTTTGCCATAAGAAAAATATGTATTATTCATAACTATAACATAATGTTTCATGCTTTTGCTACCATTGTACAAAAAAACCCGAGCACTATCCAATTCCCATTTTTTCCTGACTTTTACTACTTCAGATTGTATTCTTTTAACGCTCATAGTACAATCATATTCTATGATTTTTTGTTTTCACAACCCTGCCTGGCCAAATTTTCTGCAACGTCATTTAGATAAATACCACAATGGGAAGGTATCCACATAAAAGTTACATCATATCCATGTGATTTTATAACAATTTTATTTTTCTTACATTTAAATACTAAATCATCAGTAATAGGAATTTTAGTATTCAAGGCAAATAAAGCTCTCCGACAATCAATAAATACAAATGCTCATTTTTTTTTTCTAATACATCATTAAGCCCTATATATATATATATATATATATATATATATATATATATATATATATATATATATATATATATATATATATATATATATATATATATATATATATATATATATATATATATATATATATATATATATATATATATCATAAAGTTCAGCAAAGATAGAGGAACTTTTATCAGCAATTCTTTTGGATATTCTTTCTTCTACACTAATGCAACATTCAAAAAATTCTCGAATTACAACACCACATCCTGTTCTATTTCCAATAACAGAGCCATTACAGTTCATATGCATAGCATTTTCCCTGGGGTATTGAAATTTTTTTTCAGTGAATATTTGTTGTAATTCATATGGACAAGTATCCTGCTTCTTAAAGTTTAATTTATCAATTCTAATTGGTACATTTTCCATCAACCAAGGTTTTAAGTAAACATTTTGAGACATTGGTACACAATATTCTACATCATAAACATCCTATATATTGCAAAGATTTTTGGTATATGAATTAACCTTAAAACTTCTAGAATGACCTGATCTAAAATGATCAACAGCAGGCTTTAGATAAGCATCATCACGCCTAATGAGTCGTAAAACAGATATGGCCGTCAACTCCCGAATCCTGTGAACTATGCTCGGAATATTTAATTCCAATTGCATTATTTCTATTCTTGTTGTCCTTGGACAACCAATTACAATCCTCATTCCCTCATTCTGAAGAATTTCTAATGACTTAAGGTCCTTCTCTGAATAAGTTACCAAAACCGGAGCAGAATAATCAATAATGCTCCTTACTGTGCTTAAGTACACTGACCTTAAAACAGGTACACCAACACCATTAACCCTGTTTTATAACACTTTCAGAGGTTTCAGCCTTGCCATACATATATTCTTTACATAAGGAAATTGTTCCTTAACATTGTTATGAAAAGTAACATACATGCCAAGGTATTTATAACTGCTTACCTTCTCTAATTTTTTTTTCATTTAACCAGAACTCCTTTCCATCAACAAACATTGCCTGATATTTGGTTTTGTTTTCATTAATCACTAAACCCGAACGTATAAAAAGAGTTTGGAGCTCATCAATTGCCTAAGACATATTTGTTTCGCTCTTACATTGAATCAAAATATCATCAGCATAAATGATTACCTGGGAATTACCATAAAACGGATAACTAGCTATTTTTTCAACTAATATATTAAAGAGCATAGGGCTAAGGACTCCACCTTGTGGGGTGCCAAGCTCAAACTCTTTCTGTTCAGATTCACAACTTTGAAACCAAACACTAGCTCTCATGTTACTTAGTCTGCAATCCAAGACTAATTTTCCTTTCACACCTTCATTAACCAAGCTTCCTATTATATCTTTCTTTGCCTTATCAGAAGCACCTTTAAGATCTAAAAACAGTCTACATTTAACATCAGCATTACTAAGGCATTTTATTACACAATCAGCTGAACTTTTACCCTTTATAAAACCATACAGATTATCAGATAAAAGACCATCAATTTCATACACTAATCTATTTAGAATCATTCATCTGTTTTTTTTTTATTGTGATTCTTCTTCTTCCTCTTTCTGTTGAAGATTCCTTCTTCTTCCTCTTTCTGTTGATGATTCCTTCTTCTTGCAAAAGGAATATGAGTAAACTCTTAGTTATTTTCATAATTATGGTTTCAAATTGTCTTGCTTTGCTAGAGTGCCAGAAATATTTGCTATTTGGGCAAATGTTTACTTTTTCACCCCAATGAGTGATACAAAAGAGTAAAATTTTTGAGAATCTAATCTAGCCTAGGCTGACCTAGCAAAACCCATCCTGATATCATGATCAATTTCATGAGATTTTGTCCTAACTATGGGCGAGAAAGTAAAATTTTATAATTATCTATAATGAGGTATATCTAATGGCCGTTTAGATCCAATAGTAACAAAATACAAGAGTAATGCTTGCTATCAAACAGTTACGGTTATTTTTGTATGCCTACGTCAACACTGAATATTCTTGGATTCATTACACATCTCTTATTATCCCTTCACATCCGACAAATATTTACACCCTACATCTGTTTCTCTTTACTTTATGTGTTCTTCGTGCCCAGGCCCGATGAGGGCTAAAGTAATCCCCAAACTTTTCCAAAGCTTTATCAGAGGAAGTCTGAAGGTAAAAGAACAGGTTTTAAGGCTTAAGAGAGAGGATGGAAGCATCACTGAGAGGGATAAATATATCTGCAAAGAATTGAACAAGGAGTTTCAGTCGATATTTACAGTAGAAAATACCCCACCTCCTCAGATTGCAGAGATAGAAGTTCAACTGCCAGTATTAGAGGACATTGTCTTGAATATATTTCAAGACAGTTTATTTCTACGTACATTATGTAAGTGTTATTTTGCATATAGTTTCGTTTATTGTAACGTAAGTGCATGAATGTATACTTTTAGACTTAGCATGTATACTTATTAATTTCTATCATGTATACACGTATATTCGTATGTATAATGTGTAGTTTATTAGGGAGGCTGGTCGTAGAAGACGGGGAGAAAGGAATGTAGGTCACTAATGGATTTTAGCCATTAACCCTTCACCTCCTTGATAACGCTTATTGCATCGCCTCGTTGAACAAAGAACTGTTGTAAGCAAGTCATAACTCAACTTAGTCCTAGTACCAAGGACCCCGACAAACTAGAGGAGTTTTGTGGGACTTTCTTATAAAGTTAGTTGCCGTCGTGAGATGCTACGAGGCACTCATTCTTACTGTGTTTGTTAACAGTACTTATAAGTTTATTATTAGTGGTACTCGTGAGACGTTACGAGACACTCAAGTAAAAAACGTGATAGAGATACGTGGATCAGAAGATATTCAGTGAGTTTGATTGGGAATCCCGTGATTGCTGACGACATCAGGGTTATCCGGATAGATGAGTACAGATGCAATGCAGATTTACCTTATTTCTAACAATATTTATAACTACGTGTGAGGGACAGAATGAGCTCATTTAATTGCACACTCGTAGGTAGAATGTATGTTAGAAAATTTATTATTCTGTATGAGGAAGTTTTACTTTAAGGTGAGGAGAGTTTATTTAAATATTCACATATCAACAGTTCATAAACCCCCTTATAAAATATGTGCATGTATGTCTATGCATGTAATATTAATTATATTTTATTGGTAGAGGATTTAATTTTGAGATCGTGGTAGGCCTCTACTGAAGCCGTGTCAGGATTTCCGAATTTAGGGGGTTATAAGATCAAAATGGTTCAAATATAGATGAGTCAAGCAATGAGCAAGAATATTCTGACTCAGAAAAGGACAAGAAACATGTTGGTGTGATGACTATGAAGGCAGTACAGAGGCAAATGGTGAAGCCGAGTTTACCTTCATGTGCTCTGCCTACTGCAAGTGGAAAAATAAGCAGCTCAAAGGGAAATCTTTGGGTAAACACTAGGTTATTCTTTGATACAGGTTCCCAGTGTTCCTTTATAACTAGGGAATTAGCTGAAAGGCTTAACTTAAGCCCAGTAGATGAAATGTCTCTTGGTATTGATGCATTTCGTTCTGAGACGAAGAAAGGAAGTTTTCCAGTCGTAAATGTAGTTATCAAATTGGGGAAAAGAAGAGCCAGAGTTAAATTACTCGTAATTGATGACATGGTAATTAGCATCCACACTCCAGGACTAGCAAAGGCTGCAAATGTGTTAAAGTCTAATGGTCACAAGTTGGCTGATGAAGATATTTATAGTGATGTACTGGAGAACATTGGCATTGTTATTGGTGCCTTACATTTTAGTCAGTTTGTTAGTGGTATTGACAAGTGGGATGTTTATACTTTGATGGAAACACCGGGTGGTGTCATGTTGTATGGCCATATTCCTTGTGATACTCAACATGAACCCAGTAATGTGCAGAGGCATATTGTTATGCGAGTAGGAACACAGGTTTTTCCTACAGCTACTCAAGAGTTGATTGAAGTGGCCATAGAGCCAGTTAATAAGTTGTTGATTGAGGAGGCCATAAAGCCAGTTAATAAGTTGTTGATTAAAGAGGCCATAGAGCCTGATAATAAGTTGTTGATTGAAGAGGCCATGGTGCCTGTTAATAAGTTGCTGATTGCAGAGGCCATAGAGCCTGTTTATAAGTTGTGGGAGCCAGAGAGTATTGGAGTAAAGCAAGAAGTGCGTTACGAAGATAAAACTACACTTAGAAGTTTTACAGATTCCGTTCCCTTGAAGCCTATCCACACTCCTCTCCTACACAATTTTCAGAGTGCCTTTGGACAAATGAAGTCTCTAATAGAACAGTTGGAGGAAATATTGGAGAATGTTCATGTGGGTAATTTGTTGGATGCTTGTACCAGTGAAGAGAAACAGTATGATATATGCAATACCGCAGATGTAGAGTGGGAAAATGCCAAAATATCACTGCAAGCATTGAATTCCAACAATGCAAGACTTCAAAGGGTACTGGATCAGCGCCTTTCTGAAAATTCTAGATCTCCTAAAGTATCAATCTTTAGTTTAATCTGGAATGTTAATACAGACAAGTTGTCTTTGGAAGGTCTGAAGGCTAGAGAAGATGTGTTGACCAAACATAAACTTCTGTCACTGGTGGGTATATTTTTGGACCCCTTAGGTCTAACATCACCCTTACTAAGAAGAGGAAAAATTCTTATTCAGAGAGCTTGGTCTGAAAGGCTCTCATGGGAATATCTATTGTCAGAAGTATACGAAGAGGAATCATCAAATTATGAAAGATATGAACGTCAAGCTGCCCAAAGGGTTAAAGAATTGTGGGCACGCTTAATCATTGATGATAAATTGTAGTACTGATGGGAAGACCCCCCATTTTTTCCTTTTTGGAGGGGCCCAGGATGTCTTGAATATATTTCAAGACAGTTTATTTCTACGTACATTATGTAAGTGTTATTTTGCATATAGTTTCGTTTATTGTAACGTAAGTGCATGAATGTATACTTTTAGACTTAGCATGTATACTTATTAATTTCTATCATGTATACACGTATATTCGTATGTATAATGTGTAGTTTATTAGGGAGGCTGGTCGTAGAAGACGGGGAGAAAGGAATGTAGGTCACTAATGGATTTTAGCCATTAACCCTTCACCTCCTTGATAACGCTTATTGCATCGCCTCGTTGAACAAAGAACTGTTGTAAGCAAGTCATAACTCAACTTAGTCCTAGTACCAAGGACCCCGACAAACTAGAGGAGTTTTGTGGGACTTTCTTATAAAGTTAGTTGCCGTCGTGAGATGCTACGAGGCACTCATTCTTACTGTGTTTGTTGACAGTGCTTATAAGTTTATAATTTGTTCTTCTCGTGGGGTATTACGAGACACTCAAGTAGAAGAACGTGATAGAGATCTGTGGATCAGAAGATACGTTTTTGATTCGGAGTCCTGTGATTGCTGACATCAGGTTTATCCGGACAGATGAGTACAGAGTTATTATATTTCTAACAATATTTATGACTACGTGTGAGGGACAGAATGAGCTCATTTAATTGGACACTCGTAGGTAGAATGTATGTTAGAAAATTTATTATTCTGTATGAGGAACTTTTAATTTAAGGTGAGGAGAGTTTATTTAAATATTCACATATCAGCAGTTCATAAACCCCCTTATAAAATATTTGCATGTATGTCTATGCATGTAATATTAATTATATTTTATTGGTAGAGGATTTAAATTTGAGATCGTGGTAGGCCTCTACTGAAGCCGTGTCAGGATTTCCGAATTTAGGGGGTTATAAGATCGAAGGGTAAATAACACACAGGAAATCCTCCACAGACATCATCTGCTCACCCAAAGAGCAATGCAAAGTGCTGATGGAATTAGATGTCCATAAAGCTACAGGTCCTAATGATATATCCACTCATGCACATATTCAATATCAACGGCACTAAGTCTCATATTTAAAAAGTCTCTGGAGTCAGGGGAGATTCCAAGATGCTGGAAACAAGCGAACGTGATACCTATTTTCAAAAAGGTAAGGAAAGACACGGCTCTAAACAATAGATCTGTTTCCTTGACCAGCATAGTTTGCAAAGTTATGGAGAATCTGTAGTGGCATAGTGTATTTTCTTTCTTTATTTGGAGTGTTGTAGTGGTATGATATATGTCTTCTTTATTTATATATTAATTTATTTATTAATTGATATATATATTTTCACTTTATTTATTAATAATTTTTGTTGTTGTTCTAAACTGATCCCTTAATTTTGCTTCTTTTTGTCATAACGAACTGTACGTTGTTTTGGTTTTCTGTTTTATGGCAACACTGACTCTGTATTGCCGCCTTTTTTGCCTAATGTGATACTTTTGGTCTGTTCATTTTCGATACATAAAATTGCTTGAAAATTAATGACTTTGGCCTATTTTGTTACCTTAAATGATATTGTGGTACTCTTGATATCTTGTCAACATTGAACTATAAAATGGTGACCACCGTAGTGATAAGATATAGGAGTGACATGATATAGGAGTGACAAGGTATTTGTAATTGACAAGATAGGCCTAAGTGACAAAATTTCTTCAGCATCATACCATTAGGCAAGGCCTAGGTTTCTTTCAGTATTTGTACTCCAAGATAAGCTGTCATAAACAATGCCCGATACTGATGATGACAAGTCTAGTGCTGTCAGGCACATAGCAGTGAAAGCCCCTGCATTCATGGACACACGCGTTTCAGGGTGGTTTTCTATTCTTGAAGCTCAATTTGGCTTAGCTAATGTGAAATCCAGTGAAACAAAATTTTTTCATGTGTTATCTGCC
>JAXCGZ010022216.1:12500-15523 GCA_037179515.1 Halocaridina rubra | reverse complement strand
TAACGTAGCTTAATAAATCGTAACCAAACTTGTTGATGTCGATGCATTTTCTGCATATATCTTCGAGAGGCGCTTCCTTCACTGTCTTTAGGCGAAAGTGGTTTTGAAAGCGATATCATAGATTCTGAGAGCCTTTCTTGCAGGCGCCATTCGCCTTGATAAGGTAGTAATAAATGGCATGAAAATGATCATATCGTCTATTAGGATGCGCTAGTGCCAGATGTTTCCTCAATATGAGCAGTGTGTTTATGTAGGTTGAGTTTACTTACCAAGAGGTTTTGTAATTAGGTTTAAGGTGGTAGTTGCTTTGTTTTATTTTCTTCTTTTTCTTCTTCTCCTTTTCCTTCTTCATCTTCCTCCTTTTCTTCTCTTCCTGCTATTATTATTATTATTATTATTATTATTATTATTATTATTATTATTATTATTATTACTGCTATTGCTACTTCTACTACTAAAATCATTCTACTTGAAACCAATCCTATATCGGTTCTTTTAGCACATCCTGTAAGTAGCTTAGATTTGGCAGCGCTGTCGTGGATAAAGTTCCCCTTATATCCTCCTTGTAACGACCTCTTGTGGAAGGTGGTTCCCAGCACATTTCATCGTTATGGATTGTTTACCCACAAGATCTGCAATATAGTATGTCAATATAGTATGTCAGGATTCTTTTTTGTATGCGAATATACCATAATTTTAGCCTTGTGTATACCTCTCTGTGGCTTATGTTTGCTCTCTATCTTATCCTTATCTGAGCTAGTTTTGCATTCGGTGTTTATGTAACTGTGCTTTAAATTTTCGTGCTCATTCACCTTTATATTGATTTAAGCTTTTTATTTACATTATTTATTCATAGATTTGCCCATTTATTTTTATTTGTTTAAAATCTTAGTCTTTTATTCTGAAAATATTCGTATATTTAAGTATTTATATATATATATATATATATATATATATATATATATATATATATATATATGTGTGTGTGTGTGTGTGTGTGTGTGTGTGTGTGTGTGTGTGTGTGTATTGATTGGTAAGGAAAAAATCTCTGGAGTCTTTACATATTGGTTATCAGAAAGGAATGTATGGTTTACGCATGGTTTGAAGACATGTCCCTGATACCTCCTTTGAAGAATTTATTAATAAATAAATATATGAATAGATAGGTATTATTGAAAGCCAATTAATGTATAGATGAATAAATCAATGAATATGTGCTTATGTTCGAGTATGTGTATTTTTTTCGATTTATTTATTAGATAATTTATTCATTGACTTAGAAAATACCTTGTGAGGATGGTTGCCCTCTGATGTAGTGCCCGCTGAACATGTTGAGCCAGTTTGGGTGGTTACCTTAGTTTTCATCATCATTATTTATTTATCACTATTATTATTATTATTATTATTATTATTATTATTATTATTATTATATTCTACTGATCTGCAAGAGAGGTGATGCACTTGTGTTCACTAATGGCCTGGTATTCTCTTCGCTTTATTCATTATGTCTGCTGAGTTACAAGTTCCAGGTGACAGCAGGCGCCACTAATGTCCCTTCTACATCTTCGATATACTAGTAGAAAAATTACACTTATTTTAGGTTTGGAAACCGGATCAAAGGGTAGGGATTTTATTATTTTTATCCCTCATTTTCCTGACCAGCTAACTCGGAGAAAGCTTGGGATCTGAGGGGAGGAATTCCCCTTGATCTAAAGGAGAGATGGAAATGTGAATAGAGGTTGGATTTGCCCCTCAGAAGAAGGAAGATACTTGTCAAGAGGGGAACATTGTGAATATAAGAAAATGTGAACGTCTTAACCCTTCTTTCTTTTCATTTTCCCCTCGACCTAAGAAGGGGAGAGATTGGGATGTGAGTGGTAATGTAGAATATCCCAGTAAGAAAAAATGAGGATATTTGTGTGATGGGAACTTAGTAGCTATTTGAAGAATATTAATTTCTTAACCCCTAATTTTTCCTTCCATCTAAGACGTAGGAGAGATGAGGACGTGAGGGGAGTCATTACTCTCAAAGAGGAGTGTATTTGCTCTGAGGTGAGCGTAGGTTGTGAGAGAATATTTCTTAACCACTCATTTCATCAAAAGGGATATTTGATGGGTATGTGAGGGGAGCAGTTCCTTAAGAAGAAAGGTGAATATTTGTCCTGATGGAAATCTAGAAATCAAAGAAAAATGTTAACCGCTAAGCCTCTCATTTTTCCCTTGGTCTAAGCAAAAGTGGGATGGTGATGAGATTAATTTCCCTTGCTATTAAGGAGTATAAGGAGTACATTTTTAATAAGAGAAACTCATGGTGTACTGGAAAAAACTAACTACTTAACCTCTCAAATTTCACAGAGTCAAGGATTAGCTAGGATGGAAATATTAAGGAGGAAATTTCATCAGAAGGAAGGAGCAAATATATTCTGATTGAAACGTATTATTTATATGACAATGTTAACTTTTTAAGTTATCATGTCATCATTTTCTCAACGGAAGGCTTGAAAAGGAGTGGAGGAGTATGGAGACGGTTTCCCCTCAGAAGAAAAGGGGAGAACGTAGCTTATATGTGGAAATGTTAATTTGTTACCCTCTGATTTTTCCTTCTTTTTCCCTTCGACTGAAGGCAGGGGAGGGATGGGGGTATGTAGGGAGCGTTTTCCCTCAGAAGGAAGGAGCGTATTTGTCCAGAGGGGAATGCAAGATATATAGAAAGAATTTGCATATACATAGAGTTTGCTCCTCGCTCTGAATGGGCGACCTTATAGCCACGCTACTGTACTTCCTCCTTATTCTTGAACTTTTATCTTTTTTATTTCATATTGTTTTTCTGTATTCATTGACGTTTTCCCTGTTTTCCTAATGCGATTTCCTTAGATCTTTTCGTATTCTTTTTTCTTGTACTTTTTCATTGTTTTTTTTTTTCCTAATTCTTTTGCGGTATGTCCTTTTTCGTCATTCTCTAGTTTATATTCTATTCCATTTCTCCTTTGTTATCTTCGTCAGTCATTGTCTTCTTCTTCTTC
>JAXCGZ010022216.1:0-2500 GCA_037179515.1 Halocaridina rubra | reverse complement strand
GTACCGCTCACTTTTTAACCCTTAATTTACTTCGTCCAGTTTCCTCTTACATTCTATCTCTCCTCTTCCCTCCTCCTCCTCCTCACTTTTCTTCTTTCTCCTCTTACATCAGCTTTCTTTTTGTTTTCTTCTTATTCATTCGCGTGTTTTTTTCCTTCTTTTCGGTCTCTCTTTTTTGTTTGCATTTTCTCCTGCTTCCTTGCTTTTACTTTGGCTTATTTCTTTATACTTTTGCTTTTCCCCCTTACATCGTCTTTCAACGTATATTTCTTTCACTTCATTTCTCCTTCTGCTTTCTCCTACTTCCTTTCGTATCTCTTCCTTTTTTTCACTTCCTTTGTCTTCTTCCTGCTTTTGTAACATCCGTTTCTCTCTTGCTTTCTCCTCATATCTCATGTTTCTTTTTCTCCATTCTTACATTTACATCTTTTTCCTCTTTCCTCTTATTACCTCTTTTGTTGCCTTTTCATATATTCTTTTATTCTTTCTTTATTCATATCTCACATCCTTATTGCTTTCATTATATTTCTATATATCATTGGTAGTCACCGTGGCTTGGGTAGTCACCGTGGCTCAGTCGGTAGCGTCCGCGACTCTGAGGCGGCAGGTAGAGGGTTTGCGCCCCGTCACGGACTGAGGTTAGCAAGGGCATGCACTCAGGGTAACGATTACATCTGCCAAAACAAGTCCTTCGCATAAGGCAACCGTCCTAGCCCTTAGTAGAAAAGGGAGTCCGTGACGTAAAACCGGAACGAACGATATTTCTATATGTCATTCTCTTTTCCTCTTACCTCCTCATTACTTCTCTTACACAGGTATTTTCTAGCTGCACTTATCTTCTTTTCACATTCTTTCATTTCTCATTTATACATTTCAATTTTACTTTCCTCTTACTTTATCCTTATCAGTCTTTTCCTTATATTTTCTTTCCTCTTCTTTTCTTCTTTAATAGTTTTTTCTCTCTTGCTTTCCAATTATTATTATTATTATTATTATTATTATTATTATTATTATTCCTATTGTTGTTGTTGTTGTTGTTGTTGTTGTGTATTTATCATTATATATTACTGAAAAATAGTTGACTTCAAAAGAATGATAATAAAAATTAAAAAAAAAATTATATTAATAATAATAATAATTATTATTTTCCATACATATTGCATTTTATTCATTTATTTAAGAGGCGACAGTCAAAGCAAAAGGAGTGAAATAACGCTTTTATCTTAACTCCGTTTAGGAAACCATTAAGAAAAGTTTGATAGAACTTTTTGTTATGTTGTGTGCAATGGTTTTACCGACTGAGCTAATAGATAGATAGATAGAAGGTAGATAGATAGATGGATAGACATATATATACATATATATATATATATATATATATATATATATATATATATATATATATATATATATATAGATAGATAGATAGATAGATAGAAAGATAGAAAGATATGTATATATTATATATATATATATATATATATATATATATATATATATATATATATATAGATATATATATATATATATAATATATATATATATATATATATATATATATATATATATATATATATATATATATATATATATATATATATATATATAGAGAGAGAGAGAGAGAGAGAGAAGAGAGAGAGAGAGAGAGAGAGAGATTGATTTAGGGAGTGGAAACCATAGAATTCATCCAACAGGTGGCGTTCTGAAGAGAGGAAATTAATTTGAAGTGTGCGTGCGTGTGTAAGTGCGTTTGCAAATGTGCGTGGATTGGAGTGGATTATATACGGATAGCTTAGTTTGAATAAGTATACGCAGATAAGTGTGTGGATTAATACTCGTATATACAGGTAAGTGTTAAATGTGGTATTTTTACTGTAAAAAAAAACAGTATTTTTAATAAATATACTGACCTGAATTTTAGTGGGTATACAGTAGGTTTTCATATATATATATATATATATATATATATATATATATATATATATATATATATATATATATATATATATATATATGTTGTTCTTGTTGTTGCTTTTAGTATCATTAATTTATTATCATTTTTCTTATGTCAATGATGATAGTTGTTTTATTTTCATAATTATTGTTATTATTATTATTATTATTATTATTATTATTATTATTATTATTATTATTATTATGACTGCTCCTTCTTCAAAACATGTAGTATTGATCAATAATATGAAAAAATCCGCAATATACCAAGGTTAGTAGCATATAAAATGCATATTAAATGCAAGAAAAAAAAAGCTGAAAAGTATATGCCATGAGCAAGGCTTCTATTCCTCCCTCCTCTCTCCCTTTTCGAGAGAGAGAGAGAGAGAGAGAGAGAGAGAGAGAGAGAGGAGAGAGAGAGAGAGAGAGAGAGAGAGAGAGAGAGAGGAGAGAGAGAGGAGCATAAATCTCAGATTTCAAGACCACCCAAGCGCAGATTAATTATTTTGAAATCAGATGTTTGTTTGAGTATTTGAGTTTGTGTTTG
>JAXCGZ010022215.1:5000-15560 GCA_037179515.1 Halocaridina rubra | reverse complement strand
TCTTCGAGAGGGTGCTAGCTTATTATTGTAATATAATTACTCTCTCTCTCTCTCTCTCTCTCTCTCTCTCTCTCTCTCTCTCTCTCTCTCTCTCTCTCTCTCTCTCTCTCTCTCTCTCTTTCTCTCTCTTCTAGAATGTATTATGTTATTATTGTTATATTATTACTCTCTCTCTCTCATCTAGAGTGTTAACTTATCATTGTAATCTCTCTCTCTCTCTCTCTCCTCTCTCTCTCTCTCTCTCTCTCTCTCTCTCTCTCTCTCTCTCCTCTCTCTCTCTCTCTCTCTCTCTCTTCGATAGGGTGCTAGCTTATTATTGTAATATAATTACTCTCTCTCTCTCTCTCTCTCTCTCTCTCTCTCTCTCTCTCTCTCTCTCTCTCTCCTCTCTCTCTCTCTCTCTCTCTCTCCTCTCTATCTCTCTCTCTCTCATACTGTGAGTTGTGTGTTAGTATGCAGCAATGTTTTATCAATGTGTACTCCTCCCTGTAAACTATGTTCTATTCTTGGTTTTGTATCCATTTGAAGCATTATTTGTATGAACTCATGTAATGTCTGACGCCTTGGCGCAATAAATTAATAAAATAAAATAATAATCTCTCTCGTCTCTCTCTCTCTCATCTCTCTCTCCTCTCTCTCTCTCTCTCTCTCTCTCTCTCTCTCTCTCTCTCTCTCTCTCCTCTCTCTCTCTCTCTCTCTCCTTGTTCTTCCTTTTGTCAAGCAGAAGTTAACCCTGAGGTGCTCTCTCTATGAACACAAGTCGACATTACAAGCATAAACAGTAAATCTTGATAATATTGCATTTCCTGTTCTTCTTTATCGACTAAAACCGGATAGATAATTTTATCATGTTCATATGGGATCGCTGTATCAACAGCCTCATAAAGATTAGTGTTGAGGCTCATGCTAAAAAAAAATTACGTTCTCATGCCCTTCCTGACACCAATTCATCAATTCTTTCGGGCTTAGGACCGACTGGCGTTTGGTTCTGGCACAAAGACTTATGACCTGACGCCTTTACGGAAACTATCCCTCTTCATTCAACCAGGCTTGGGACAGACTAAAGTTTTTTAATGGCTCTAAATACTGTACAGGGTGTCACATAAAATTTAATCTCTTTGATAAAAGTGCACTTACTCTTTAATCAACAATAAATGCATTGCTTATGTTATGGGGAGTCAAAATGTGGGTAAATTTTTTTAAAAGAGTGAGTACATTTATGGGACACCCTGTATATTCCAAATACCATACCACTGAACTAGGGAATGGATTGACAGCATTCGGTTTTGGCTCAAAGTCTTACGATTGGATGCCTTGACTGACACACCAATCCTCTCCATTCATCCGGGAGTTGGATGTCAAACTATTCCTGACACCAACTTCATACGCTGATCCGGACTTGGGACCGGCCCAGTTTGAGTAATTTTGCTCCCCCAACAAAAATGAGAGTTGGTATTACGAGCACTTGTAAAATAAGTTTAAGTGCTCTTGTGGGCTTTATATAAAACACACACACACACACAGATATATATATATATATATATATATATATATATATATATATATATATATATATATATATATATATATATATATATATATATATATATATATATATATATATATTTATATATATATATATATATATATATATAGAATACTAGTTCTCCTGAGATTAGGATTTGTGACATTTACGAAAGACAACATTATGTCTCTGGAACTGCTATTCTGCTCGTAACCTGCAATCACATTTTCATTGAAATTCGTCTTAAAAAGCATTATTACAAGAAATTTGATATATTGCAGAAAACAATCAGATATGCAACAGCTTTCTAATTTCACAAACCCAGGCACGGAGTATATATATGTATATATATGTATATATATATATATATATATATATATATATATATATATATATATATATATATATATATATATATGTGTGTGTGTGTGTGTGTGTGTGTGTGTGTGTGTGTGTGTGTGTGTGTGTGTGTGTGTGTGTGATTACCTAATTGTGATTACCTAATTGTGTTTACGGGAAAGAGCCCAAAGCTCGTATCTTCCCGTCTCCTGATCTAATTGTACTAACAGAAAAGAGCCCTATGCTCGTAGCCCACCGTCTCCTGTCGATTCCATTGCTTACTCAATGATCCTTATGTGTGATTACCTAATTGTGATTACCTAATTGTGTTTACGGGAAAGAGCCCAAAGCTCGTATCTTCCCGTCTCCTGATCGCTTCCATTTTATACTTAGTGGTACTTATCAAACCTGTCCTTAAAACTATGGACTGAGATAGCATTAACTACCTCCTCGCTTAGCCAATTCCAATTATCAACTACTCTTACACTGAAAAAGTATTTCCTTACATCCTGCAAAGAAGTTTTCTTACGAAGCTTCAAACTATGACCTCTAGTTCTAGAGCCAGCCATATCAAAATATCGATCCCTATCCACTCTATCATAACCATGAAGGAATGTAAAGACTGTCACCATATCCCCCCTCACTCTTCTAGCTTCCAGTGATGGTAAGTCTAATTCCCTCAGCCTCTCATCATAACTGAGATTGCGTATTTCTGGCACCAGTTTCGTGGCATGTCTTTGAACTTTTTTCAAGCTTAGCTATGTGCTTTTTCAAGTGCGGATTCCAAAAGGGGGCTGCATATTCGAGTTTTGGCCTCACATAGGTTACATAAATATTTCTGAACATTTCCTTGTCCATGTGCCTGAAGGCTACCCTTACATTTGATAAGAATGCATATGCTGCCCTTACTATGCCATTTATATGTATTTCTGGAGACAAATCTGCCAGTATGTTTACTCCTAGATCTCTCTCATTTTCTGTCTCTTGAAGTTGTACTCCAGCCACCGAGTAGTCAAGCTTGGGCCTTCTTGCACTTGTACCCATTCTCATTACCTTACATTTTGAAGTATTGAATTTCATTAGCCACTTTTCTGACCACTCATGCAGATTATTTAGATCCTCCTGAAGTTCTCTACCATTGTTCTCGTTTTTTACTTTCTTCACAATCTTTGCATCATCTGCAAACATATTCATGAATGAATTTACAGACTCTGGTAGGTCATTTACATATACAAGGAACAAAAGTGGCCCTAAAACTGAACCCTGTGGAACTCCACTACTAACTCTTCTCCATTCAGACACTGAGTGTCTTACTCTAACCCTCTGTTCCCTTCCTTCTAAGTAAGTTTTTATCCATTCCAATACATTTCCACCTATTCTAGTCATTGATTGCAGCTTCCTAATAAGTCTCCCATGTGGAACAGTGTCAAACGATTTCTGGAAGTCTAGGAATATGCAATCTGCCCAGCCCTCTCTTTCCTGTAAGATTTGGCTTACCTCATCATAAAATTCTAATAAGTTTGTTACTGTTGATCTACCTTCTCTGAAGCCATGTTGCCTCACTGACAAAAAGTTGAAGGATTCCAAGTGAAGAGAGATATGTTTCCTTAGTAGTTTCTCCATAAGTTTGCAAACTATGCTGGTCAAGGAAACTGGTCTATAGTTCAGAGCCGTATCCCTCCTTCCTTTTTTGAAGATAGGTATCACATTTGCTTGTTTCCAGCATCTTGGAATCTCCCCCGACTCCAGTGACTCCTTAAATATGATACTTAGTGCCACTGATATTGTGTTTGCGCATTTTTTAAGCACATGAGGGGATATGTCATCAGGACCTGTAGCTTTATGAACATCTAAATCCATCAGCACTTTGCATACCTCTGTGGCTGTAAGGTTGATGTTCTCTAATACCGGCCCTTGAGCTTCTATCACTGCAATCTGAGGGGGTGGGGTATTTTCTACTGTAAATACTGACTGAAACTCCTTGTTCAATTCTCTGCAGAGCTCTTCATCCTTCTCAGTGATGCTTCCATCCGCTCTCTTTGTGTGATTACCTAATTGTGATTACCTAATTGTGTTTACGGGAAAGAGCCCAAAGCTCGTATCTTCCCGTCTCCTGATCGCTTCCATTTTATACTTAGTGGTACTTATCATACCTGTCCTTAAAACTATGGATTGAGATAGCATTAACTACCTCCTCGCTTAGCCAATTCCAATTATCAACTACTCTTACACTGAAAAAGTATTTCCTTACATCCTGCAAAGAAGTTTTCTTACGAAGCTTCAAACTATGACCTCTAGTTCTAGAGCCAGCCATATCAAAATATCGATCCCTATCCACTCTATCATAACCATGAAGGAATGTAAAGACTGTCACCATATCCCCCCTCACTCTTCTAGCTTCCAGTGATGGTAAGTCTAATTCCCTCAGCCTCTCATCATAACTGAGATTGCGTATTTCTGGGACCAGTTTCGTGGCATGTCTTTGAACTTTTTCAAGATTAGCTATGTGCTTTTTCAAGTGCGGATTCCAAAAGGGGGCTGCATATTCGAGTTTTGGCCTCACATAGGTTACATAAGTATTTCTGAACATTTCCTTGTCCATGTGCCTGAAGGCTACCCTTACATTTGATAAGAATGCATATGCTGCCCTTACTACGCCATTTATATGTATTTCTGGAGACAAATCTGCCAGTATGTGTGTGTGGGCCAGTGTGTGCGTGCGTGTAAATATCACTCACGATATGCACGCGAATTCAATGATTACTTTTGTGATTAAAACTTATTGGCGTAAATATTATCTCGATGCAAGTGACCTGGTAGACACGACCGACGAAGCATGGTATGACCTATGACGTAATCTATCTAGGGCGTGGCACTATTTGTGGATGGAGTGTGACGTTGGTGACCTGTTTTCATCCAATTAGATCACTAGCAGCTCACTTGCTTTAAAGTGACACACACACACACACACACACACACACACACACACACACACACACACACACACACACACACACACACACACACACACACACACATACACACAAACAGACACACAGACACACACACACACACGCACACGAATGTTTACGGGAGAGTAAATGCGATTTTTAAAATATTAGTTCATATTTTTATGTAATTTCAGAAGTTTTTCGTTTTTATGTCCATTATTATTATTATTATTATTATTATTATTATTATTATTATTATTATTATTATTATTATTATTATTATTTTTATTATCATTATTACTATTATTGTTATTATTATTATTATTATTATTATTATTATTATTATTATTATTATTATTATTATTGTTATTATTATTATTATTATTATTATTATTATTATTATTATTATTATTAATATTATTATTATTATTATTATAGCAAATAGTTGTACCATCAACAAATATCTAAATTTACTTCTATTCTTTTTAAAGTATTTTATCGAGGGAAAAAAAAAAAAGGAAAGATTCTGAACTTTTACATATAGAAAATTTTGTTTTTTTTTAATATATATATATATATATATATATATATATATATATATATATATATATAATTATTATATATATATATATATTATATATATTATATATATTATATATATATATTATATATAATATATATATATATTCTAGTATTTTTGAAGTCCCAAATATAAAAAAAAAATAATAGGCAGTAATAAAGATATCAGGCGCGAAAAACTGGCTAAATTTCTACTTAAATCTTCAGGCAAAAATCACTGGATCCATGCGGCTCTCAGTCACGAGTGTGACCGTGGATTGTCGAGGGAATTTTATGTATGGGGGTGAAAGTAGAAATGAGTTTTTGCCCATACACCAAACTTGAACTCAACATGATGAAACAAACACATTACTTCATGTGAAAACTTGTAACACATTTTTACCCCTATCCGGGATTCGAACTTGGGACCCGTAAGCTCAATATGTACATTCTGGCTCAGAAATGCTTCCGGTTCAACCCTTACACTCTAGGGCCCAATTTCTTAAACAGTGTAAATCTAGGATACCATATTGTTAGTTAGCTAGACACACACAAATGGTGTCATAAACGCAACTGACGCGGTTCTGTGTATGGCTAGGATCCCCCAGCCCGATTTCTTAAACAGTGTAAACCTAGGACACCATATTGTTAGTTAGCTAGACACACACAAATGGATTTCATAAACGCATCTGACGCAGTTCTGTGTATGGCTAGGATTCCTTGCGGGATCCTAGCCATACACAGAACAGCGTCAGATGCGTTTATGAAATCCGTTTGTGTGTGTCTAGCTAACTAACAATATGGTGTCCTAGGTTTACACTGTTTAAGAAATCGGGCATAAATCAGTTATTCTTAAACGGGAAACACTTGGTAATTTAAGAGGAGGAATTACGGCTACGGTTAAGAATTGGGAAGGGATCCCAGAGCTAGGGATGAAACATTTGCTAAGGGAAGAAAATGAGCAGGAATTTCAAATATAAGGAACAAAATATTAGCTAAGGGAAGAAATGAGCAGGAATTTCAAATCTAAAGGACGAAACATTAGCTGAGGGAAGAAAATGAGCAGGAATTTCAAATATAAGAAACTAAACATTAGCTAGGGGAAGAAAATGAGCAGGAATTTCAAATATAAGGAACGAAACATTAGCTGAGGGAAGAAAATGAGCAGGAATTTCAAATCTAAAAGACGAAACATTAGCTTAGGAAGGTACTGGGCAGAAATTTCAAATGTAAACTATAAAGCATTACCTAAGGGAAGAAAATGAGAGGAATGTCAAATTTAAGGGATGACGCATTAGACACTTGAATGAAATGAGCAGGAATATCAAATATAAGGGATGAAATATAAAGATAAGGGAAGGAAGTAAGCAAGAATATAAACTCTAAGGTATGATACATTAGCTAAACAAAGGAACTGAGCAGGAATTTTAAATATAAATGATGAAAAAATAAGCTAAGGGGAAAAATGAGAAATAATTTTATGTCTAAAAGAGGGAACATTAGCTAAGAGAAAATAATGAGCAGGAATATCAAATTTAAGGGATGACGCATTAGACACTTGAATAAAATGAGCAGGAATATCAAATGTAAGGGATGAAACATTAGATAAGGGAAGGAAGTGAGTAAGAATATAAACTCTAAGGTATGATACATTAGCTAAACAAAGGAACTGAGCAGGAATTAATATAAATGATGAAAAATTGGCTAAGGGGAAAAATGAGAAAGAATTTTATGTCTAAAAGAGGGAACATTAGCTAAGAGAAAATCATGAGCAGGAATGTAATATTTAAGGGATGACATATTAGCTAAGGAGAGGAAATGAGCAGGAATTTTAAATCTATGGGAAGGAACGTGGCACATGGGGCGTGTCACGCCACTTCTGTGTGAAAGGTTTCATATATTTCCGGATGTTCGTTTTTAACTGGCGTGCCACGTGGCATGCCACGTGCGACGTGCCACTCTGGTGTGAAAGCGGCCTTACTGAAGAGCCGAAAGGGATTGTGTACGTAATGCAGAGAGGGATTAATAGATAAAGGCAAGACTTAAAGAAAGAAAAAATAGTAAACACAACTGAAGGAAAATAAAGAAGACACACACACAATAAAAGGAAAATTATAAAGTAATGTGCGATTGAGAACTATATACAAACACGCGTATCCATAAACAATGGTGGCCGAGTCAAAGCATACAGGAAGCCGATTTGCTCCAACCACTCCTCTTAGCTCCTTAAGGATAAAGGGTCACACATTGCCCCCTCCACCATCATCACCTAACTGCTTGGGTTGCCCACAGTGCAAGTGGACAAGAATTTTCTGCAATAAGGTCCGACAATCGCAGTTTGCTTACCTCCACCTCTTCACCAAATAGCAACCAGCCCCATATCCACTCATCCCCGTTTACAGCACTGATCGGGAGAGGGAAATTAAAACAGGAGAGAAGAATATGACGTTTAAAGATGTAATGATAAGAAAATAAAGAAAATAATGTAAGGAAATAATAAACAATTGAAAAAAAAATACTTAACAAACGTAAGATATTTATTTCAAGTAAATAAATATAAAAAATGTAAATACAGAAGAATATAAATTAAATATAAATAATCAAATAATAAAATAAATAAAATAAACATAGAATATATTTTAGTTTTGAATAGGGAAAAAGTTAAATAATAAATATATAAAGTTAAAGAGAAATAAAACACTGAATGGAAAACCAACAGACAACTATATCAAGATGTGACACAAGCTTAAATACCAGAAGTGTTAAACACGTCATAAACTTGATACCTCTTTCCTCTTATAAAATACACACACACACATCCACACACACACACACCAGCTAAAGTGCTCTGTGGCCCAACTTTTGACACATAAATCTGTCACAAACTCACCAATCTTAGACAGTATCAGGTTATCTGAGACGATGCCGACTCTATCTGAGCTGCACTGGAAGCCTAGTTACCCTAATGAACCTAAAAAGATGATGCAATATGCAACATGTGGAGAGATTAAACTCACATAAAGTTTACTGTTGATGAGTTTTTCTACTTAAAATATAAAATGAGAACTGCTTTGCTTAGCTCTGTCCAGACAGGGAGAACTAATGAAAAATCAAATGAAAAGGCAGAAAGTATCTCGTTATTTGAGGCGATGTGACTAGATGTGAGCTAAAATGGAATACCATCATTAAAGAACTTAGAGAAGACGCAAAATGGGGTGAGACTAATACTCAAGCAGCCTTGAAACTGTTTGTGATATTTGTCTATAACTGAAATTAAGGCAGAGGACTAATTTACTGCGATCTGTCTTCATAAGTAATAATAAACACAATGTAAGATAAAATGTGAGTGTGAAACTCACAGACATTTAAGTCTATTGTTGATATTTCTCTTTGTGAAAGTTTTGGTCTTGGGACAACCTTCCTGAGTTCAGTCTCAATATTCAATGGTAACCATAATTCACCTGATATACACAAAGTCAACATATTTAGACTATAGTCTGTACTGTATCTAAAGAGGTATTTATCTCGTTTCTACAACTTAAGACAGTATTCCACATTTCTCTGTCATTAACCATCTTTATATAACTGTGGATTAACTTCAGACCTATTCATCTGCATGGGTAGTGGTAGGTACAAAATGCATTTATAATAAGCAGGGTCCTAGGCCCTATTTCCTAAAACAGTGTAAACCTAGGATACCATATTGTTAGTTAGTTAGACACACACAAATGGGTTTCATAAACGCATCTGACGCGGTTCTGTGTATGGCTAGGATCCCATGTATGCCCGATTCCTTAAACAGTGTAAACCTAGGATACCATATTGTTAGTTAGCTAGACACACACAAATGGATTTCATAAACGCATCTGACGCGGTTCTGTGTATGGCTAGGATCCCGTACGGGATCCTATGGGATCCTAGCCATACATAGAACCGCGTCATATGCGTTTTGAAATTCATTTGTGTGAGTCTAGCTATCTAACAATATGGTATCCTAGGTTTACACTGTTTAAGGAATCGGGCCCACATGGGATTCTAGCCATACATAGAACCATGTCAGATGCGTTTATGAAGTCCATTTGTGTGTGTCTAGCTAACTAATAATATGGTATCCTAGGTTTACACTGTTTAAGAAATCGGGCCCTAATTGGCACTCAAGTGAAGGCATTCACTTCTTTTAGCTCAATAATCATATAATTTTCGTATCTCAAGCATAATCTTATACTTAATTAACACTTGCTTTACATTTAACATGATACTTTCATGTTCACATTACATGAACAGGGGTTAATTAAACATCACTAAGCTTCGTATATTCTCTCCAAAAGAAATGATAATGGCTACACACGAGAGACCTTCACATTATCGTACATTTAGGATGAGAAGTCTCTTTCTTTCATCAGCTACTAACAATTATCGTTTTAGAAAACACATCATCTCAAATAACTTTTATATCGCGTAATTAGGAGTTGCTTCAATATTCATCTTACAACTCTGTATCTCAAGTTACATTTTGTAAGACTTGACTAATGATAAGCGAAAACAAGAAGCATTCTTTTACAGAAAAAGTCTCGTACCGACCTAAACAATGAATGTGACTGACTATCGTGCATGAGTCTACTAATTCTCTATTTTTAACCGGATAACGAACTTTTGGGTAACAAAGGTCGTACTATTTTATGTATTGGGTTACAGGATTTAGATGTAAAAGATAGACCAAATATAAGTAATCTCTGAAAAAATACATGTCTATATATAAAATAGCTTTGAGAACACAGTGAGGTTACATACAGTATTGCAGGGTCTCGAAAATGGAAAAAATGCATACGGATGATGATGATGATAATAATAATAATAATAATAATAATAATAATAATAATGATAATAATAATAATAATAACAATAATAATAATAATAATAATAATAATAATAATAATAATAATAATAATAATAATAGTGATAATAATATAAGACTCTCAGCATTCAAAACAATATAACCTTCACTTGAGATTAAATTAAGAATTATGTTAATCATTGTGTATAATAAGGGAATTTGTAACCTAGAGACATGAATATGGTAATATCAGACATGGGAATTAAGGATTCAGCATTTATTATAATAATAAACAACATGTGTGCTAGAATTTGCCATAAGATAGTTTGGTACAGCTTTCCCAGTATGTTTAG
>JAXCGZ010022214.1:0-15594 GCA_037179515.1 Halocaridina rubra | reverse complement strand
GTACTCCCTTCCTTCTCTTCATCAATGATCCTCTACAATCCCCATCTTCCTCTCTTCTTCATGCCTTTGCTGATGATTCTACCCTTCACTTTTCCTCTGCCTTTTCTTCACAACCTTCATCTGTTACTCGTAATCAATCTTGTATCACTCTTTCTTCTACTCTTAACTCCGATTTGCAGAGAGTATCTGAATGGGGCACTCAAAATTTAGTTAAATTCAATGCCTCCAAGACACAGTTTCTGGCTATCTCTTTATCTTCTTCTCCTCCTGATAACCCTATTTTCTTCGAAACTAATGAAATTTATCATCTTAATTCTATCAACATATTAGGAATCCATATAGCCTCTAAATTATCTTGGAGGAATCACAATCCAAATTTCTAAATCTTCATCCAAAAAATTGGGGGGTTTGTTTCGTTTTCATCATTACTTTTCCTCATTGCAGTTACTTAAATTTAAAAAGGTCTTATCCGCCTATGCTAAGAATACTGCTCACACATCTAGGGTGCTTCTTCCTTCACTTATCTTCTTGGTAGGGTTGAATCTAAGGCAGTCAGACTCATTAATGATCCTTCTCTTACTTCTAACCTGGATTCTCTCTCTCTTAGCAGTAAGGTCTCATCCCTTTCTCTTTTCTACCGCTACTACTTCCATCGCTGCTCTGATGAGTTGGCAAGTTGCATCCCTCCTCCACTGCCGAGGCCATGTAACACTCGCAAAGCGGCCTCATCTCACAGGTACTGTGTGGAGATTTGTAGCTCGCAGATTGGTTGGTGCAGGGACTGCTTCTTCCCATCTACCTCCAAACTCTGGAACTCTCTTCCTCCTTCTGTCTTTCCTAATTCTTATGACCTTTCATCCTTCAAAAAGCAGATCTATCGTCATCTCAGAGCCTAGTCCTCCATATCTCTGGGTCCTCTGTACTTTGACTGTTTTTTTCTATCTGTCGTTTTCCTTTGTGTGACATTACCTCATCTCTGCCTTGCCCTTAACCTTTTTCTTTTCCTTCGTGTTGGTATTTTCTTGTGAGGGCAGTTTCTGCCTGTCCCGGTGGCACACTCTTAAAAAAGAAAGAAAAAAAAAGATTTCGTGCAGCATGGTCGATATGTAAGAAAGATAGAATAATGTTTAAAACCAAGGAATATTAATGATACTAAAATCTTGAAAATTAGCTAAGCCCCAAATAGGGTGAGTAAATAAATATTTTATGAGTAAGATATTGTGCCTGAAAAGTGATAAGTGTTATATGTAAATGAATGACCTTTTCCATTTTTGTACTGTATTGTCAAGTTATATTTTCATTTTTATAAATAATACAAATATTATTTTTCTGCTGCCAAAATGTAAATAGTGTTATTCTTTTGGTTGCAGGTTTTTTATTTTTCAATTATGTTCTGGTTTATATTAATAAATTTGTAAAGGGTCCAAAGCTGTCTCTCAATCCACCCTCTACAGCCCCAAGGTTGATTACTCGATGGCAGGAGTGGAACTTCGAGAGACGGAGATTGAGATCTTGGAGTAAATATACTGGCGATTTGTCTCCGGAAATGCATATAAGTGGCATAGTAAGGGCAGCATATGCTTTCTTAGAAATTGTACGGGTAGCCTTCAGTCACATAAACAAGGAAATGTTCATAAATATTTACATAACCTATGTGAGGCAAAGCTTGATTATACAGCCCCCTTTTGGAATCCACACTTGAAAAAGCACATACTTAGGCTGGAGAAAGTTGAAAGAAATGCTACGAAACTGTTGCCAGAAATACGCCATCTCAGTTATGATGAGAGACTGGGGGAATTAAACTTACCATCACTCGAAGTTAGAAAAATTAAGGGGTATATGGTGACAGTTTTTAAATTCCTTCATGGTTGTGACAGAGTGAATAGGGATTGATATTTTGACATGGTTGGCACTAGAACTAGAGGTCATAGTCTGAAGCTTTGTAAGAAAACTTCTTTGCAGATTGAAAGGAGGTAATTTTTTTTAGAGTAGGAGTAGTTGATAAAAGGGATTGGCTTAGGGAGGAGGATATTAATGCTAACTCATTCCATAGTTTTAAGGTCATGTATAATAAGTATCATTAAGTACAAAAATGGAATCGACTAGGAGATGGGGAGTTACGAGCATAGGGCTCTTTCCCGTAAGCAACAATAGGTAATTACAATTAGGTAATCCCCCCACACCCACACATGAAATAAGACACAAGGACAAGAGAGAAAAGAACTACAAAAACGAATAAAGAAGCTGGAAAGGGAATAGAGTGAACTAGAAACCAGAATTTTTAAGCATAAAGATATCAACAACCAGTTGAATGACAACCTGAATTAATCAAATATTAGTTCACTGCTCTCTTCTGAGAGAGACGAGATTGCAGCTTGGAATGTCCAGATAAAGGAAACCATCATAGATTTTAGAAAAGAGTTTCAGGAGCTCAATGCGTAACATGATGCCACAAAAACTTCCTTTGCAGATACACTAAAGGGAAATGTGGAAGTAAAAGAAGCTGTGAGGGTGGTGGCACTGGAAATTATACAGACGATTGAAAATAAAGAAATAGTAATAGAAAAAATTAAAAACGTTGTGATGGAAAGTGCTAATCCACTGATTAAATAGGCACTTGGAAAAGAGAAAACAATGGTAATCTCAGGCATAGGTGAATCCCAGGAATCAACACGGCATGGGAGACTTGAAGAAAATGAAGCTAGGATTTTAGATCTGATAAGGAAACTTGGAGTATTATGTGGTGCAGAGGATATTGTAGACAGTCACCAACTTGGTATATACTCTATGGAGGGAAAGCAAAGAGCACTGAAAGTAACCTTTGAAGGAGAGGACACATGTAGAGATATATTGATGAGAAAAAAAGCCTTAAAGCCCTTCAATAATTTAAAACAGCGTTCATTAGACCATACAGATCACAAAAAGAGATGGAAAGGATCAAAGACTTGTTGCAAAAGGCTAGAAGGTTAAATGAGGAGAAAATGATGAAGGGAAGAAAAATTTTGTTTCAGATTTCTTCCAGACAAAGGGAGGATAAAGAAAAGAAGATATTGAAAGAAGATCAGGGGATGGGGCCTTATTAGGATTGCTGTACACAAATGCTGATGGAATAGCTGGTAGGACATTAGAATTAATGGAAGTGATTAACAACGGTTGGACATATATAGTCGCACTTACATAGACTAAGTTAAGTGAGGATATAAACAGTGTCACAGTTTTTCCTAACGGTTTCAGAACATTAAGGGTTGAAAGATCTGAGAGGACTGGTGGAAGTATAGCACTGCTCATAAGTGAAAGATTTCAGGTTGAAGAAATAAACTTTGCTAGGAATTTCATGTTGATAGCATAAATATTGGGTCCGAGAGCATTATAATAACTGTTGCATGTAACCCACCAAGGAATCAACATAGACTAAAAGTTTATGAGGAAAGTCATGTAGGTACTATTGATGTCATAAACTCAGGTAACATTGCACGGGAGAGAAATTCTAAGATTTTTATTATGGGAGATTTTTAATCATAGAGAGATAGATTGGATAAATCTTGACCCATACAGTGGGGAGGACTCAATAGGGGAAAGATTCATAGATTGTATACTAGGGAATTTCCTACACCAACATGTACTGAAATCAACGAGGGCCAGGGGTGGGGATGAGCCATCGCTGCTTGATCTAGTATTCACAGATAATGTGTTCTATATTGAAAAAATTGAGTATGAACCACGAACTGGGAAAAGTGACCACTGTGTGTTGTTGATGGAGTATATAATCGAAGATGTTCTGCCTAAAACTAGAGGCACTGAGGACACAAGGAGGAACTATCCAAAAGGAGATTACATTAAAATTAAAGAGTTTTTTGCAGTTACTGACTGGAGGACCTTATTTAACAACAAATCTGTACAAGAAATGTACATCTTTTGTGAGGAATATAGGAAAATAGTAGAATGTTACATACCTTTCACCAAAATAGGAGTTATTCATGTGAGAGAGAAATGGTTCAATAATGAGTGTAAGAGAGATAAAGAGTGCAGAGACAAATGCTGTCTAGGATATAGGAGGAGAAAAAACATAAATGCATGGCAAACTCATAAGAGCATGAAATGATTACTTAGGTAAAAGAAGAGAGGCAGAGAGAGACTATGAAAGGGATATCACCAGAAAGGCTAAAGAAAATCCCAAACTTTTCCACAGTTTTATCAAAGAAAAACTGAAGGTAAAAGAATAGGTTTTAAAGCTAAAGAGAGTGGATGGAAGCATCATTGAGACAGATGAAGGGATCTGCAAAGAATTGAACAAGGAATTTCAGTCAGTATTTACAGTAGAAAATACCCCACCCCCTCAGATTGCAGAGATAGGAGCTTATGGACTGGTATTAGTGAACATCATCCTTTCAGCCACAATGGTATGCAAATTGCTGATGGAGCTAGATGCACATGAAGCTACAGGACCTGATTATATATCTCTTTATGTACTTAAGAAATGCAATAAATCAATATCAACGGCACTAAGTATCATATTTGGAAAGTCGCTGGAGTCAGGGGAGATTCCAAGATGCTGGAAACAAGCAAACTTGGTACCAGTCTGCAAAAAGTGAAGAAGGGATACCGCTCTGAACTATACACCTGTCTCCTTGACCAGTATAGTTTGCAAAGTTATTAAAAAACTACTAGGGAAACACATTTCTCTTTACTTGAAATCCTGCTACATTTTGTCAGTGAGAAGGTAGATCAACAGTAGCAACCTTATTAGAATTTTACAATGAGGTAAGCCAAATCTTACAGGAGAGAGATGATTGGGCAGATTGCATATTCCTAGACTTCCAGAAAGCTATTATCATGGCTCCACATAGGAGATTTGTTAAGAAGCTACAAGCAATGACAAGAATAGATGGAACTCTCTTGGAATGGATAAAAACTTGCTTAGAAGGAAGGGAACAAAGGGTTCGAGTAAGAAATTCAGTGTCTGATATGAGAAGAGTTAGTAGTGGCATTCCACAAGGTTCAGTTTTAGGGTCACTTTCATTATTTGTATATGTAATTGACCTACCAGAATCTGTAAATCCATTCATGAATATATTTGCAAATGATGCAAAGATTGTGCAGAAAGTAAGAAACGAGAACAGTGGTAGAGAACTTCAGGAAGACCTAAATAGCCTGCATGAGTGGTCAGTAAAGTGGCTAATGAAATTCAATACTTCAAAATGTAAGGTAAAGAAAATGGGTACAAGTGCAAGACGGCCCAAGCTTGAATACTCAATGGCAAGAGCAGAACTTCAAAAGACAGAGAATGAGAGAGATCTAGGAGTAAACATACTGACTGATTTGTCTCCAGAAATGCATATAAATGGCAAAGTGAGGGCAGCATTTGCTTTCTTAGCAAATGTAAGGGTAGCCTTCAGGCACATGGACAAGGAAATGTTCAGAAATATGTATTTAACCTATGTGAGGCCACTGAGATCAGGGAAATGGGCAAGGGGGAGCTGCTGCACCAGAAGCTACCCCCTCAGACAACTAAAGGCGTTTCCATCTTCATTGCCAGTATTCAGTGTTAGTATGGGAGGAAGGAAGGTAAGGGCATTTGTCAATTCAAGTTGTTCCATCACAGTGTGTGCTTCTCAACTGGTGGGGAAATGCACAGCAAAGGTAGAAGGGTTTGTAAAGGTGGATAGAAGACAGATTGAAAGTGAGGGCAATAAAGAGATAGAGCTGACAATGCAAGGAACACACCTGAGAACTACAGCAATTGTAAATGCTCAGGTGATAACTGGCATAGATGTAGTAATGGGAATGGATATGATTAACAGACTGGGTGATGTGACAATTCGTGATGGATTTGCAGTTTTTGGCAATGTACCGGTACCAGTGAACATTTCACAGGTAACGAGAGGCAAGATAAGGTGTCAGTGACAGTTGTGAATGCAGGGCTGGAGAGGGTGGCGGGAAAAGTGAAAGCCAAGGAAAATGAGAATTCGATAGGAGAGCTAGCCACATAACAGAAGGCCAGTCTGTGCAAGATCGTGGACAAGGATTTCATTGCAGAGTTTGATGGTACTAAGTGGGTGGTGGAGTAGTATTTGAAAGAGGGGCTGCTGGTGTTAATGAACAAGGTGGGCTGCTATGTGAGTGCAATGAGAGAGCATGTTAGGAAAGAATTTGACCAAGAGGTGGAGAGGTGGATCGATGAAGGTATACTGGTGCCACGGGGGACGGAAGTAGAATGTAGAGTGCTACCATTGATGGCGATGGTTCGGCCAAACAAGAACAAAGTTGTTGCACTGGACTACTGCGAACTTAACCAATACGTTATGTCTCACACTGTAGATGATGCTACTGATGTTTGCAGTGAGACGCTGAGGGAGTGGTGGCAGATGAGTGGGGCCTCTGCTATAGTTGATCTGAAGTCGGCTTACCTGCAACTCCACGTTGCAGAGAAACTGTGGAAGTACCAACTCGTGAAGTATGGAGGAAGTACATACTGCCTAACAAGGCTGGGCTTCAGACCATGTTCAGCACCAAGAATCATGATAAACATCATCAAGACAGTATTAAGCAAGAGCAAAGGGATGGAAGCGGACACAAACTCATATATAGACAATATACTGATAGAAGAGTCCAAGGTTAGTGATTACCTAATTGTGATTACCTAATTGTGTTTACGGGAAAGAGCCTAAAGCTCGTATCTTCCCGTCTCCTGATCGGTTCCATTTTGTACCTAGTGATACTTATCATACCTGTCCTTAAAACTATGGATTGAGATAGCATTAACTACCTCCTCGCTTAGCCAATTCCAATTATCAATTACTCTTACACTGAAAAAGTATTTCCTTACATCCCGCAAAGAAGTTTTCTTACGAAGCTTCAAACTATGACCTCTAGTTCTAGAGCCAGCCATATCAAAATATTGATCCCTCTCCACTCTGTCATAACCATGAAGGAATTTAAAGACTGTCACCATATCCCCCCTCAATCTTCTAGCTTCGAGTGATGGTAAGCCTCAGCCTCTTATCATAACCGAGATTGCGTATTTCTGGCACCAGTTTCGTGGCATGTCTTTGAACTTTTTCAAGCTTAGCTATGTTCTTTTTCAAGTGCGGATTCCAAAAGGGGGCTGCATATTCGAGTTTTGGCCTCACATAGGTTACATAAATATTTCTGAACATTTCCTTGTCCATGTGCCTGAATGCTACCCTTACATTTGATAAGAAGGCATATGCTGCCCTTACTATGCCATTTATATGTATTTCTGGAGACAAATCTGCTAGTATGTTTACTCCTAGATCTCTCTCATTTTCTGTCTCTTGAAGTTGTACTCCAACCACCGAGTAGTCAAGCTTGGGCCTTCTTGCACTTGTACCCATTCTTATTACCTTACATTCTGAAGTATTGAATTTCATTAGCCACTTTTCTGACCACTCATGCAGACTATTTAGATCTTCCTGAAGTTCTCTACCATTGTTCTCACTTCCTACTTTCTTCACAATCTTTGCATCATCTGCAAATATACTCATGAATGAATTTACAGACTCTGGTAGGTCATTTACATATACAAGGAACAAAAGTGGCCCTAAAATTGAGCCCTATGGACCTCCACTACTAACTCTTCTCCATTCGGACACTGAGTGTCTTACTCTAACCCTCTGTTTCCTTCCTTCTAAGTAAGTTTTTATCCATTCCAAGACATTTCCACCTATTCTAGCTATTGCTTGCAACTTCCTAATAAGTCTCCCATGTGGAACAGTGTCAAACGCTTTCTGGAAGTCTAGGAATATGCAATCTGCCCAGCCCTCTCTTTCCTGTAAGATTCGGCTTACCTCATCATAAAATTCTAAGAAGTTTGTTATTGTTGATGTACCTTCTCTGAAGCCATGTTGTCTCACTGACATAAAGTTGAAGGATTCCAAATGAAGAGAGATATGTTTCCTTAGTAGTTTCTCCATAACTTTGCAAACTATGCTGGTCAAGGAAACTGGTCTATAGTTCAGAGCCATATCCCTCCTTCCCTTTTTGAAGATAGGTATCACATTTGCTTGTTTCCAGCATTTTGGAATCTCCCCTGACTCCAGTGACTTTTCAAATATGATAATTAGTGCCATTGATATTGAGTTTGTGCATGTTTTAAGTACATGAGGGGATATGTCATCAGGACCTGTAGCTTTATGAACAACTAAATCCATCAGCGCTTTGCATACCTCTGTGGCTGAAAGGTTAATGTTCTCTAATACTGGCCCTTGAGCTTCTATCTCTGCCATCTGAGGGGGTGGGGTATTTTCTACTGTAAATACTGACTGAAACTCCTTGTTCAATTTTTTGCAGATCTTTTCATCCGTCTCAGTGATGTTTCCATCCGCTCTCTTTAGCCTTAAAACCTGTTCTTTACCTTCAGTTTTCCTCTGATATAGCTGTGGAAAAGCTTGGGATTTTCTTTAGCCTTCCTGGTGATGTCCCTCTCATAGTCTCTCTCTGCCGCTCTTCTTTTACTTAGGTAGTCATTTCTTGCTCTTTTGTAGGTTTGCCAGGCATTTATGTTTTTTCTCCTCTTATACTTTTTCCAGCATTTGTCTCTCCACTCCATAGCTCTTTTACACTCATTATCGAACCATTTCTCTCTGGCATGAATTACACCTACTTTGGTGACAGGTATGCAGCAATCTACTATCTTCCCATATTTCTCACAAGAGATGTCATACATTTCTTGTACAGATTTGTTGTAAAATAAGGTTCTCCAGTCAATAACTGCAACAAGCTCATTCATTTTGATGTAATCTCCTTTTGGATAGTTCCTCCTCATGTCCTCAGTGTCTCTACTCCCAGGCAGAATATCTTCAATTACATACTCCATCAACAACACACAGTGGTCACTCTTTCCAATTGGTGGTTCACACTCAATTTTTTCAATATCCAACACATTATCTGTGAATACTAGATCAAGTAGTGATGGCTCATCCCCACCCCTGGCTCTCGTTGGTTCCATTACATGTTGGCGTAGAAAATTCCCTTGTACGCAATCTAGGAATCTTGCCCCGAATGAGTCCTCACCACTGTGTGGGTCAAGATTTATCCAATCTATCTCTTTATGATTAAAATCTCCCATAATCAAAATCCTACATTTTCTCTCCCGTGCCATGTTAACAACTGAGTATATGACTTCAATAGTACCTATATGACTTTCCACATAAACTTCTAGCCTATTCTAATTCCTTGGTGGGTTATATACAACAGCTATTGTTAGTATAATGCTCTTTGACCCAGTATTTATGCGAGCAACAAGAAATTCCTTGAACTCACTTTCTATAGCCAAGTTTATTTCTTCAACTTGAATCCTTTCACTTATGAGCAGTGCTATCCCTCCACCAGTCCTCTCAGATCTTTCAACCCTTAATATTCTGAAGCCCTTAGGAAAAACTGTGACACTGTTTATGTCCTCACTCAACTTAGTCTCTGTAATTGCTACTATATCTGCCTTACTGTTGTGAATCCTACCTTTTAATTCTACTGCCTTACCAGCTAATCCATCAGCATTTGTGTATAACAATCTTAATGAGGCCCCATCCCCTGATCTTCTGTCATTATCTTCTTTATCTCCCCTTTGTCTGGAAGAACTCTGAAATGAAATTTTTGATTCTCTTCTTCATTTCTTTCCTCATTTAACCTTCTCGCCTCTTGCAACAAGTTTTTGATCTTTCCCATCTCTTCCTGTGTCCTGTATTGTCTAATGAACTCTTCTTTGAATTCTTGAAGGCCTTTTAGACTTTATTTTCTCAACAGTATTTCCCTACATGTTTCCCCTCTCTCAAAGGTTACTTTTATTGGTCTCGGCTTTCCTTCCCTCGAATATTTGCCTAGTTGGTGAATGTTTACAATATCCTCAGAACCACAAACTACTCCAAGCTTTCTTATCAGGTCTACAACCCTAGCTTTATTTTCTTCAAGTCTCCCTTGCCATGTTGGCTCCTGGGATTCGCTTATGCCTGAGATTACCACTGTCTTCTCTTTATCAAGTGCCCGTTTGATCAGTGGATTTGTCCTTTCCATCACAACGCCTTCATTTTTTCGATTACTGTCTCTTTATAGTCAACTGTTTGTATGTTTTCCAGTGCCACCACCTTTACAGCCTCTTTTACTGCCACATTCCCCTTTAGTGCATCGGAAGTCGTGCAGCAGCTGTGTCTGTATGGGCTGGCTAAGCAAAACCACCTGAGTCACTAGAAGGGGGAACTGCTTTGGGTCTGAGATTAGAAAGAGGGAAAAATGGTGAGCTCGTTTTCTGTAGGAGTAATGAGATTGCAGAAGTGCAGCAAAACTTAAATAGGAGAGAGCTGTTTTCTGTGTGCAGAAAATTGGTAGGCCATTATCCTGTGGCAGGTTGGTTACGAGTAGCTTATAGTTGTGTAAAGAGGAGAGCAGAGGGCATCAGATGGGAAGACAAGGTCGGGCAGCAAACAATGGAGATGCTGCAAGAGATTATAAGGAGAGTGAAACAAGTGAACCCAGTGAGAGGGAGATGGTATGCCCCGAAGTCAGGTAAGGGTGTCGTGTGGTGCGATACGAGCAGTACTGCCACAGGAGTAATCTTAGAGATTGACAATGAGACCGTGTAGGATGGTGCATGGTTGAGGAAGAAAGAGAACTATAACCATATCAACGTGGCAGAGTTGGATGCTGTAATGAAAGGAGTCAATCTAGCTGTGAAGTGGGGACTGCGAGATGTTGAGGTGAAGACGGACTCGGTGACAATATTTGGTTGTTTGAAGTCGACTGTAACAGCAGACCACAGGATTCGGACGAAGGGAACCTCGGAAATTATATTTAAGCACCGCCTGGGAACTTTACAAGAGATGATAGAGGAGTTTGGGATGGAGTTGCACCTATATTTTGTGCCATCGGGGAAGAACAAGGCAAATGTGTTAACTAGGGTGAGGAAGGCCTAGTTAGGAATTCCGGATGAGATGTCAGAAGAGGTCAGAGTATGTTGTGCAGGAGTGCCGAGTGTGGAGGACTTACATCAAATGCACCACATGGGAGTCGATAGGACTCTTATTGTAGCAAGGAAGGTTGATCCAGGAGTCACAAGAGACCAGATCCGGCAAGTAGTTAGGCAATGCGACAAGGACCAATTGATCGATCCTCCACCAGTTGCGCATGAGGCTAGGGAAGACAACTGGAAGAGATTGGTGGTTGATGTAACACACTACAGGCAAGGTTTGTATTTGTCTATGGTTGATTACTGACCAGGCAGATTTGCCATTTGGAGAGAGCTAAGAGCAGAAAATGGAGAGGAAATTGCAGGAGTGTTGAATGGGTTGTTTTTAGAAAGGGGGCCTGTTGATAAAGTGTTGGTAGACAACAGTACAGCCTTTAGATCACAGGCTTTGAAAAAGATACTTGACAAATGGAATATCAACCGCTATTTTAGAGCTGCATATCGGCCTAGTGGGAATGGAATTGTGGAGCGACATCATCAAATAAACAAGGCCATGGCGGAGAGGGCTCAGGTGTCGCCGTTGGAAGCAGTCTTCTGCTATAATATGTCCCCTAGGTCGGGTCAGGATGAAGGAACTGTGCCATAGAAAGCTGTCTTCAAGAATGAGTGGCGACAGCCAAGCAAGGTACCATAGACGGATAGAGGAGTTGAAGGGGCAGGTTCCATCAAGATTGGAGATGAGATGTTGATAAAGCCGCCAAACTCAAGATGCACGTCGCAATGGGGAAGGGGTACGGTGACCAATGTGAATTCCCGAAATATTGTTTCAGTAGATGGGATGCCTTGGCACGTTCTGGATATTAGGAGAGTAGTGGACTCGTCTAATGAGGGTGAAAGGCCAATTGAGGTACAGGAGAATGAAGGTCCACAGCGGCCGAACCGAGAAAGACGACGACCGTTGTGGATGAGAGATTATGTGGAGGGATCGTTGAGCAGGGAGGAGTGCTGAGAGATGGGTGGCCATCTCTTGGTGGGGAGAGCTGGTGGTGCTCTTAGTGATCTTAAGATTAAGGGGATGTGTAGTTTTGTGAAGACAATAGTTTTTATGTATGATTTTGTATAATTTGGATCTGGTAACACTGGTTGTGAACACTGTGAATGGGATGTTGCTTACATTTTGGGCAGCACGTTTTGGGCATGAAGAGCAGTGCTCGTGGGGTTGTCGAGTTGGTTGAGTTGTGTGATGGATTTGCTTTATTGGTTGAGTTGTGAGACGGAATTGCTTTATTGTTGAGTTGTGGAGGTTTAGTGGGAGCTCCCAGTGTAGGTGTTGATTTTGTTTTTGTATGTGGTGGTTTAGAAAAAGGGGGCTAGAAATCGGGTTTTGAACAATTGTGAGTGGAATTTTAACTTCCAATACGTGCAGATGGAGTTAAGTTGAAGTAAGTGATATATATTATTTTTTATATCTCAACCACAGTTAACTAATCAAATCAGCAACATGTTGCACTATTGTGATTTCAATCACTGCAAAGTTGTGTCTAAGGAGATCTTGAAACAAATAGGCCCTATTAGACAGAAAGTTGATGAAAATACAAGGAGGTTTGAAAAGCTAGAGGAAAGAGCTGATCAGCAATAAGCTGTGAATGAGAAGTCAGTATCTGATGAAGGTACTAGGTGTTTGGATGACAACATTGAAACGAAAGTACAAAGAGAATGGGCTAATATTAAGGATAGAGAAGTAAGGGCTAAGAATGTGATGTTCACTGGTATTGTTGAGTCAAGAAATGGTGATAAGGATGTTAGGAAGCAGGAGGATATTGGGATGATTGAAGCCTTGCTAGTAAAGGATTTAGGTATTGACTTGGAACAGGTCAAGATAACCAATGCTATAAGGATAGGTAAGCAAAATATGAGGAATGAAGAAAATAGGCATAACTCAAGACTGATGAAAGTAATGTTTGAAAATGAGAAAATGGCCTCATTAATGGCGAAATCAGCAAAGAAACTTAGTGAGTCAACAGATGAAGATGTAAAAAAATTAAAATATTTAGGGATATAAGTAACAGTGATCATGAGAAAAGAAAATTACTAGTTGAAGAAATGAAAAACGGAAATCAGGAACTACACGACAATGGTATGAGTGATATGAAATGGGTAATCAAGAGATCCGATGTTGCTAAAGTTAAGAGTAGAAATGTTTAGTAACCTCCGGGACTGGAAAGACCTCTGGAAAATATTGGCCAGTCATTTTTTAATTGCTTATATGCTATTGTAGATAGTATATGTAAATAAACTGAGTGAATTTGAAAATATTTTGGATATATATATATATATATATATATATATATATATATATATATATATATATATATATATATATATATATATATATATATATATATATATATATATATATATATATATATATATATATATATATATATATATATATATATATATATATATATATTACCTAATTGTGATTACCTAATTGTGTTTACGGGAAAGAGCCCAAAGCTCGTATCTTCCCGTCTCCTCATCGGTTCCATTTTATACTTAGTGATGCTTATCATACCTGTCCTTAAAACTATGGATTGAGATAGCATTAACTACCTCCTCGCTTAGCCAATTCCAATTATCAACTACTCTTACACTGAAAAAGTATTTCCTTACATCCTGCGAAGAAGTTTTCTTACGAAGCTTCAAACTATGACCTCTAGTTCTAGAGCCAGCCATATCAAAATATCGATCCCTATCCACTCTATCATAACCATGAAGGAATTTATATGTGTGTGTGTGATTACCTAATTGTGATTACCTAATTGTGTTTACGGGAAAGAGCCCAAAGCTCGTATCTTCCCGTCTCCTGATCGGTTCCATTTTTAGACTTAGTGATACTTATCATACCTGTCCTTAAAACTATGGATTGAGATAGCATTAACTACCTCCTCGCTTAGCGAATTCCAATTATCAACTACTCTTACACTGAAAAAGTATTTCCTTACATCCTGCAAACAAGTTTTCTTACGAAGCTTCAAACTATGACCTCTAGTTCTAGAGCCAGCCATATCGAAATATCGATCCCTATCCACTCTATCATAACCATGAAGGAATTTAAAGACTGTCACCATATCCCCCCTTACTCTTCTAGCTTCGAGTGATGGCAAGTCTAATTCCCTCAGCCTCTCATCATAACCTAGATTGCGTATTTCTGGCACCAGTTTCGTGGCATGTCTTTGAACTTTTTCAAGCTTAGCTATGTGCTTTTTCAAGTGCGGATTCCAAAAGGGGGCTGCATATTCGAGTTTTGGCCTCACATAGGTTACATAAATATTTCTGAACATTTCCTTGTCCATGTGCCTGAAGGCTACCCTTACATTTGATAAGAATGCATATGCTGCCCTTACTACGCCATTTATATGTATTTCTGGAGACAAATCTGCCAGTATGTTTACTCCTAGATCTCTCTCATTTTCTGTCTCATGAAGTTGTACTCCAGCCACCGAGTAGTCAAGCTTGGGCCTTCTTGCACTTGTACCCATTCTCATTACCTTACATTTTGAGGTATTGAATTTCATTAGCCACTTTTCTGACCACTCATGCAGATTATTTAGATCCTCCTGAAGTTCTCTACCATTGTTCTCGTTTTTTACTTTCTTCACAATCTTTGCATCATCTGCAAACATATTCATGAATGAATTTACAGACTCTGGTAGGTCATTTACATATACAAGCAACAAAAGTGGCCCTAAAACTGAACCCTGTGGAACTCCACTACTAACTCTTCTCCATTCAGACACTGAGTGTCTTACTCTAACCCTCTGTTCCCTTCCTTCTAAGTAAGTTTTTATCCATTCCAAGACATTTCCACCTATTCTCGCCATTGATTGCAGCTTCCTAATAAGTCTCCCATGTGGAACAGAGTCAAACGCTTTCTGGAAGTCTAGGAATATGCAATCTGCCCAGCCCTCTCTTTCCTGTAAGATTTGGCTTACCTCATCATAAAATTCTAATAAGTTTGTTACTGTTGATCTTCCTTCTCTGAAGCCATGTTGCCTCACTGACAAAAAGTTGAAGGATTCCAAGTGAAGAGAGATATGTTTCCTTAGTAGTTTCTCCATAAGTTTGCAAACTATGCTGGTCAAGGAAACTGGTCTATAGTTCAGAGCCGTATCCCTCCTTCCCTTTTTGAAGATAGGTATCACATTTGCTTGTTTCCAGCATCTTGGAATCTCCCCCGACTCCAGTGACTCCTTAAATATGATACTTAGTGCCACTGATATTGTGTTTGCGCATTTTTTAAGCACATGAGGGGATATGTCATCAGGACCTGTAGCTTTATGAACATCTAAATCCATCAGCGCTTTGCATACCTCTGTGGCTGTAAGGTTGATGTTCTCTACTACCGGCCCTTGAGCTTCTATCACTGCAATCTGAGGGGGTGGGGTATTTTCTACTGTAAATACTGACTGAAACTCCTTGTTCAATTCTTTGCAGATCTCTTCGTCCATCTCAGTGATGCTTCCATCCGCTCTCTTTAGCCTTAAAACCTGTTCTTTTACCTTCAGTTTTCCTCTGATAAAGCTGTGGAAAAGCTTGGGATTTTCTTTAGCCTTCCTGGTGATGTCCCTCTCATAATCTCTCTCTGCCTCTCTCCTTTTACTTAGGTAGTC